>JAIGNY010000317.1:865000-1052500 GCA_020152595.1 Chiridota heheva
TTGGTGAATATAAAATCTCTACCTGTCCATATACCTTTGAAAAGGGGCATTCAAACAATACTAGACATTACAGTATTCAGACACCTTTGCTGACCAGGTCCATTCTTACTGATTATGCCTCAGCGTGTGTCATTCTTCCACCGTAGTGGCACCATGAATATTCATATTGCACTTGATTCCGCTCCCAGGTGATATTTCCTTCAGGTTTCAGCAGTAGCTGTCGTTGGACCAAACTGACTCTCAAAATGCTTGACGTACCTTTCACAATGCTCACCTGTGATCAATAAAAAAGG
Organism: Chiridota heheva; assembly: GCA_020152595.1. Taxonomy (NCBI): domain Eukaryota; kingdom Metazoa; phylum Echinodermata; class Holothuroidea; order Apodida; family Chiridotidae; genus Chiridota; species Chiridota heheva. The sequence continues at coordinate 865,294 of JAIGNY010000317.1, forward strand.
TTATTCTTTCAGAGAAAAAACAATTTCAGAGGCTCTAATAACATCATTTTGTAATTAATACCCTTGACACTGACGTTGTAACTGTTTCCTAATCCTGTTAATAATGAGATACCTTTAAGGAGCTCTGTGCTAGGAGAGATGAGGGCATTTTTTTGATAATTCATTGGAGTTTTGAAATAGTTCAATCCATCCAAGCCATTACATCAATAGGGCCGGTGCTTATCCCCGGTTTTCATGGCACAAGCAGATGAAAGCACATGACTACCCCTGGGCAGGACACCAGCCCATTGCAGGTTAACTCCCCAGCAATGCTGGTACTCATTTTACAGCTGAGTAGACTGAAACAAGTGAAGTGTTTTGCTTAAGGACACAATGCAGGGCTCGTGGCAGAAATCGAACCCGGTACCTTTAGCATATGAAAAAGACTCCTTAAGCACTGCACCTGCATATCAATTTCAGAATGAGCAGTTAAGAGTAAATAGTTTATAACATCAGAAGAAAAGAATATATATTTAACCTTTCTGGAATTGATGATTGACAACTTTTTTAATCAATCACTGCATGAATTTGCCTAGCAACAAAATTTGCGTAACTAAGTGGGGCAAAAATCCTACGCGATACTGGTACAGTACAGCTAGATAGCGACGCGCTTATGAAGTCAATGCAATATACTGTACAAAACAAATTTCTGCACACATAGACTGAGTCACGACAAAATGGTGAACAAAAATTCTACTTTACAGGCCCGCTACAGGCTTTGTAAATCCGATTAGCCATTACCCAGAACGGAAAGCAAACAGGATTTTGTTTATTTCTTTTGCTAAAAACTCTAAAGATTCGGAGAAGTGCTGTAAATAGATCAAAACTTACAGCAGGCCATATAAATATCCAAATGTCAATGCATTAGTCATGCATGATTGCAGATTTGAGGTTTGTTTGCCCACCTAGTTACTGTGTTGCTATGGTGGGTGTGGCTTTATTTCCTAATGCAGAGACGTTAATTAGCACACTATGCAACAATATTTTGAAATACCAGAGGTCTACTTTTAACATTCGTTTCGTGGAAAATTGCAGTAAGTCTTCATTAGAAAATCATTATGGCTGATTTGACCAATCATATCAAAGTTTATCAGTACCATTATATGCAAGAAAACTGTATTCAAATCTTTGAGGGACTCCAGGAAAAAATGCTCTCACATTTTGGCTGGGTGATCCTTTAAAAAGTAAGAAATATTTGAATAAAACTTCAGGGAGGAACCGCCAAAGGCATCAGAACAAGTTGTTTTAATACAAAAGTTATTGGGTTGGTGAGAGGAGAATATTTAGAAGATTCCTACTGAAATTTCTTCTGACAGATTTTAGTGTATAACATAGATTGGAGAATTCTAAGAGCAAATGAAGTGCTGTCCTGTAACGAAATCAAATCCATATGGAAATTGAATTCAAGTACTTGGAAGATACCTGCAAAGAAATTATTGACAGATTTTAGTGCACTACACAGATTAGAGAAATCTAAGATCAATGAAGTTTTGTCCTGAAATTGAAACAAGTAGTGCTGAAGTCATAGTAATAGATACCTGGCCATAATAACAAGGTTTAAGAAACTTGAGGGGCAACACAAGTACCCACATGCCAAGATGATTCACTGCTTATATTATCAAAACATTTTAAAAACGTCTTTTAGAAAAATAAGCAAATTGCCTGTCTCATTGTTTTGTAAAAACAATTATTTTGAGTAGTTGAGAAAACAATGTTTCATTATTGTCTGATCACAAATAAAATGTGCATGATTTTACAAAAATTTATTTCCGTTACTGATTAAATTGACAAAAAAGTCATTTATGTGAAAGTGAAAGCAGTCATGCAAAATATCTTTAAGAATGATTTTAAAAAAATGTCAAGAATGATCACCTGGCACAAAATTGGGGCTTCCCCTCAACCTCATGTTCCTCTGTTCAAAAAATTTATACACGGTGAAGAAGAGCATGTGGTCGTCCATCTTCAACGCTGCCTCGAGGAACTTCCTAGCCGAGGCATTATCGGATCCACCCACGCTGCGGAGGAAGCGGAGGGCAGGGAGGAGTTGATTCTTGGAGAGGAGGACCTCTACTATTTCCTCATTGGCTGTTGAAACCCTCTGGGAAGAATATATAAAGATAAATAAACATATAAACATAATTAAACAAATACAAATAAATAAACATTTATAAATATAAATAAACATATATAAGTATAAAGAACAAAATGCACCATAAAACCTATGGAATGTACCACCCTGATTTAAACATAAACAATTTTTCATGAATTCTGATCAGGGAATGGCAACTTTGATAGTAGGTAGATAAAGTAATTTGCATCCCTTTCTACACAACTAGGGTTATATAGAGGGATTTCATCATGTGACTATAACTCAAGTGGACTCCATTTTGCAGGGCAGCGGCATCGTTGCATTTCACGTGTCTTCACATGGCCCAGTCACATTACACGTACAACAAACATACTACATGCTAACCTACCAGTTCCAATTCATCAAATTTTACTAAGTGTAATTTTTTGTTCACTTCGACTTTAATTCATGTTTTCCTTAAGTTTAATATTTTCACCGGTATACGATAATGTTAATTCCAGCTGATTGTGTGTTATACTCAGACAAAGCCTACATACCTGATTATAAAGTGCTTGCTGCAAATCCTAGTGTGAACCATAGGTTGAAGCTGTCGCATCGTACAGCAGAAACCTACTTTGAACGTCAATCAAGATCAGATGGAAATCGAGAAAATGTCTTTTTATTCCCCCGCACACTTCTATTAGTGCAACCAATGGCACAGCAAGATTCTGGCATACTTATCTTAAAAATAATCTTATATAACAACATGCAAACGTATGTAAGTCTAATTAAATGTACAGCTGACGTCAGTGGTATTGCCCGACAATATGGCGATGATGTAAACAAAGTCACGTGACCTTGTGACGTCAGCTGAAACACCCTTGTAGAGATATCCATGGCCCTTTGATAAACCAGTTTTGAAGCACTGGTGAATTGAACCAAGGACCTCATAGGTTGACAAGTTGATGCTATGTCCGCTAGACCAGAGGCAAATTTCAAGGTATTTTCCTATGGGAATTTTTACACATGAGATACATTTCCCTTTTTATAAACTTTGTAAAAGTTTAGCAGTCTTTAAAAATAATATACTTAATTTGATATATCAAACATATTTCTTGTTTGCAACTTTGAAAGCACAACCACTTCTATTTTTCAATCATAGAGAGAAGGAGAGGATCTTTAGCATAGCATAGCAAGGTTTAACGTCTCGAAAGCATCCAGTGCTGGACATTATATCAAGACGGCCACAGCCTTTGATAACCAGTTGTGAACTCACTGGTTGCAGACCCACCAGAATTCAAACCCGGGACGACGTGCAGGTGAGAGGACAAAGCACTAATCACTAATTGTCCAATCTTTCATATCAACTATTGAGACTTTTCTTGCTAACTTCCAAAAAAATAGAAATTGGATTGCTAATCGGCAAATTGTGACACTTTCAGCTGCCCCTTTTACCCAAATATACCGATCATTTTATCCCAAATTTCCAACTTACCCCTGGCTTCCATTACGTAACGTACATCCATGCCACTGAGCAATAATTTGTCAGTAAAACAAAAATGTGTTTTAAATTTGTTTTGCACTTCTAGGCACATGCCAGGGAAAGCAAAGGTAAGTCACAATTGACTTGTTTCTAGTGTGGGCACAAGAAATTTGCCAGAATAGGAAGTGGATGAACACCGGGTTAACACCCTCTTCTTTTCAAGAAGTGTTCAGAGAACCAGGCAAGGGTAAATATCCTACCATCAGGACCAACAGCTTTACATCTCTTCCTAAGGACGGTGAGTGCCACCCAACCATTAGACACTTTTCCGAAAGGTCGGGTGGGGGGAAAAGGTGTGATGTAAAAGACAAACCTCTACTGTATGTCAGCTTTTATCGTTCTGCATATCTGTCAAAAAATCACTGGATAAATCGCTGTTGGACTTGAACCTGTAACCTCCAGCATCTCAATCGTACGCTCAGCCAACTGAGCTACCTGCCTCCCAAATTCATTGTCAATTCAGGTCATCTTTACATTTGTCAATTCGGGTCATCTTTATATTTGTCAATTCAGGTCATCTTTACATTTGTCAATTCAGGTCATCTTTATATTTGTCAATTCGGGTCATATTTATATTTGTCAATTCAAGTCATCATACCTTAAGCATGTCCAAAGCGAGCTGGTGTGCTGGCGGTACACTCCCTCAAGTGACAGCAGGAGGCAAGCGATGGGTTTGGAATCACTCAGGACGTGGTACTGCAAGAACTGGTGTAGCTGATAGAAACAGTTGTGGTGGACAAGTGTGTTGATGACCAACTCGTAAAGAAAATGCTGTAAATACCAAGAAGAACAACAATTGTCATAATTAGTTTTTGTTTGAAGGAATATACTAATCCACTTTCAACTGTTTCGTTTTTTTTATCTGTGAACTTCTAATTAAATTACTTTATTTCTCATTTTCCTTATTTGATGTTCCTATCGGAGGTACTTATTATATTTATACTTATCATATTTTCTATGATATTCAAACTTCTTATGCATGATACAATTGTATCAATTAATTTGATGTTCTTTGTTTTAGTCATACATGGACAATGAGTATAATGTTTTTCAGTTTGACACCTGTTTTAATTAACCCGTCTGAGTTAGACTAACAACTTTTTCAACCAATCATCGCATAAATTTGCCTAGCAACAAAATCTGCATAACTACTGTAAGTGGGGCAAACATCCTACGCCATACTGGTACAGTACAACTAGCTAGCAGCATGTGCTCATGTAGTTAATGCAATTTACTCTACAAAACAAATTTCTGCACACACAGACTGAGTGACGGCAAAATGGTGAACAAAAATTGTGCTTACTGGCCCGCTGCAGGCTTTGTAAATCTGATTGCTGTTACCCAGAACAGTTAGCAAATTTAATTTTGTTTATCCCTTTTGCTAAAAACTCTGGAGAAAAAGATCTGGAGAAGTGCCATAAATGGACCAAAGCTTGCGGCAGGCCTTGTGGTGAACATCTAAATGTCAATGCGTTGGTAATGCACGATTGCGGATTTGAGGTTTGTTTGCCCCCACTTAGCTACCGCATTGCTACAGTAGGCGTGGCTTATTTTGTAACTCAGATGCTTGGTCCCATACCCTGCATGAATTGTGCAGACGGCCAAGAGTCCTTCAGTATTTTAATGGTCAATGAGATTTCTCCAGCATACGATTAGTTCATTATGGACAAGTGAATCTCAGCCATGTGACATTATTTAAATTAGTTATCCGGAAATTGCAGATTCAGATTTGAAAAGGTCTATAGGGAACAAAATATTGAGCTTTACAAGGAAACAAGGGACTTTACTAATGGATAATCCACATCCACAAAGTAAGCTAAATGGAACTCCCATGAACAAATCATAGGTGTACATCTCACTCTCTCTAGATGCCGAGTCTGGAACAGACATTGGCCATTATGGCCCTCCAATCACTTCTGTTCAGAGCTAAGTGCATAAACTAATTGTTACTTAGGCTGTTGTTGGTTGCCCAGTTGTTTAAGCTTTGGACATATTTGACTCTCTGCCTTCCTCTGCTTTTTTGCCCTCATTTTTCCCACATACTGCAAGCTGTTCCAACCCACTTTCCTGATAAACATGCCCTTAAAATTCCATCTGTCTCCTTCTGATGGCATTAAGTAGGGACCTGCCCAAACCTGAAGCTATCAGGACATCATCATTTGTTTTCCTTTCTGTCCAAGATATTTTCAACATTCTCCTAATGAGCCACACTTCCGTAGCTTCTAATCTTTTCTTGATGTCACCGGTGATTGTCCAGCATTCACAGCCATAGTTGTACATACTGACTTCATTTCAGGACCATATCAAAGCTAGTTAACAATTCCACACAACAAAACAGTTTTTGCTGCTAACAACAGACCTATGAAAATTGATCCACTTCTTCACAAAAATATTAACTAAGAACTGATTATATTTAACTGCAGATTGATTCCTCTAAAAATAAATAATGACAAATCTCATAAATTATGAAGGATTTTGTTTTTGTTTGACTGCATTATTCTAGTAATTTGATACACAATGAAATTGTATATGCAAAAACTGAACCACCAGGAACCAACCTGGCACCAGGAACCTACCTGGCACAAGGAACCTACCTGGCACCAGGAACCTACCTGGCACAAGGAACCTACCTGGCACCAGGAACCTACCTGGCCCCAGGAACCTACCTGGCCCCCAAGAACCTACCTGGCACCAGGAACCTACCTGGCACTAGGAACCTACCTGGCACCAAGAACCTACCTGGCACCAGGAATCTACCTGGCACCAGGAACCTACCTGGCACCAGGAACCTACCTGGCACCAGGAACCTACCTGGCATCAGGAACCTACCTGGCCCCAGGAACCTACCTGGCCCCCAAGAACCTACCTGGCAGCAGGAACCTACCTGGCACCAAGAACCTACCTGGCACCAGGAATCTACCTCGCACCAGGAACCTACCTGGCACCAGGAACCTACCTGGCACCAGGAACCTACCTGGCACCAGGAACCTACCTGGCACCAGGAACCTACCTGGCACCAGGAACCTACCTGGCACCAGGAACCTACCTGACACCAGGAACCTACCTGGCACCAGACACCTACCTGGCTCCAGGAACCTACCTGACAGCAGGAACCTACCTGGCACCAGAAACCTACCTGGAACCAGGAACCTACCTGACACCAGGAACCTACCTGGCACCAGGAACCTACCTAACACCAGGAACCTACCTGCACAGGAATATGAAACTGATTTAGTGATCGGATAAACTCCACCAGTACAGCAACAACAAACTTGTACTGCACATCCTGTAAATTAAGCAAAAATAAAATGCACTATAAATTGGGTTAAAGAGAGTATGGGCTTATGTTTAACGGATAGCAACAAAGATGATTTGGGAACTGCGTTCTTTAAGTTATCCTGAGTGCCTCATAATGTTTAATCTGTCAACTTTAGAGAAGAGGATATTAAGAGGTGATATAATCCATGTTTTTGGAGGTATTGATCAAGTGGATTTTTGAAAGAATTGTACGCTACAACCAAGCAATATCACCAGAAGACACCCATTTAAAATTTACAAAGAGCACACTCATTTGGACATCCTTAAATATTTCGTCAGCCACAGAATTGTTTTAAATTGGAATGTTCTACCTGATTTTGTAGTTGACTCCAAATCTCTCTCACAGTATAAAATGAGATATAACTCTTACAACACCTGGAAGGATCTTAAAAGGGTATGACATGGGCAGGAAGCCCAGAAATGAGTGGATGTGGCTGTTCTGATCAATTTTAATCAATAAGCCACACACAGCCATGATTGAAGCAGAGCCAAAAAGGTGACACACAAATTGGAAGTTTTTCTGTCAAAGGAAGAGGTCAAGGATATAAATTTGTGTAAAATATCAGTGGCAATATGTTTCTATGTCCATGAGCAAAACAATTCATTCTGCTTGCTCCAGTTCACTCAGCTGTAAAATGAGTACCACCACTGCTGAGGAGTTAACCTCTGATGGACTGCCATCCTGTTTCGGGAAAGTCATGTGTTCTTATCCGCTTATGCCAAGGAAACCGGGGATAAGCACTGGCCTGATGGGTCTTAATGGCTTAAGTATGGATTAAACTTTAACTTATAAACTTTTCTCACATGCTCAAAGTAGATTGTTTGTTTGTTTGTTTGATGAGGTCTTAACGGCACCACGACAACGAAGGTCAAATTGTGCCTGAGAGGTCAGATCATTTTAGAGGTAGTAAGGAAAGAGACCAGGGGAAGAATGAGAGAAATTCAAGAACAAAAGCCAGAAAGCTGTGATCGAGAGAGGAGGTGCATGGGTAAAACTAAAAACAGAGTAGAGAGGGGATGGAAGAGGAGGATTAAATATGATTGTAGAGGGATGCATGCTGGAGGAAGGAGACTATTTTATCTGGAGGATTTTTTTGGAAGAACTCAGCAATTGAGTTGTGGGGAGCGAGAGAAGCTCTGGGAAGGTTGTACAGGGGCAAGCAAGGAGAACGTGATGGATTGTAAGGATGCAGTGGCAATTGTTACAGAGGGGTTGGGGGAACCAATAAGGAGGTGGGAGGAGTGAGGTGGGTGTGACCAATTCTAAGACGGGTAATATGAACATTGTCGATCTGAGAAAGGTTGTTAATGGTGGATTTGATCGGGATTGTGGGCTGGATAACATGGAGTTTGTTATCAATTTGGAAGTTCCATAAGGTTTGCCAGCGGTCACGAACAAGAGAAGCGATAAGCGGTTTGATGTCAGAGAGGGTTTTGGGAAAAGGGGAAGGGAGGAGGTTAAGGGCAAGCTTAGCGGCTGTATCAGCCCTGTCATTGCCAGGGATGCCAACATGGCTGGGTATCCAGAAGAAAAGAACACTTTTCCTGCAGAGGGTGGGAGAAAAGAGTTTCCGGAGGAGGAGGTGGCAGGTGAGGTTATCCCATTTAAGATTGAGTAATGAAGTAAGAACAGCCTTTGAGTCAGAGAAAATGGCAAAGTGACTAAGAGGAGAGTACTCAATAAAGTTGAGGGCGAGGAGAATGGCCTTAGCCTCGGCTGAAAAGATGGATGAGTGGTCAGGAAGTCTGCTACTGAGGGTGATGTCTTGGATGATGGCAGCAGCAGCTGTCTTGTTGCCTTCCTTGGAGCCATCAGTATAGATGGAGGTGTAATTTGAGAGTTGGTCTTTGATTTGGTTGTGGAGATTGATGAAGAGATTAGGGTGAGTTTGAGATTTGATATAAGTGGAGAGGTCAAGGTGGACAGAAGGAAGGGGGGTGGCCCAAGGCGGAAAAGTGGGCCAGGAATAGGTGCCGAGAGTGGCGGGGTTGATGCCAAAGTAGATTGACCACAATATATCTTTGTATTCAGTGGCACAGCCTGTTGGGAATTTGGCATTCCGAGGTCCCATTACTACACATATTACTGCGTTAATGCTCGGGCTGCCAAAAATCTATATTTTTTATCTGGACGGTGGATATGTTGGGGTCCCTGTGTATAACTCATTAATCATACCTTTCGTTCCGCACATGGTGAAAGCACATGAGTGTAAAGGTCAGACTGCTGGATGATGATCCGACCTCCGTTGAAGAAAACAGGTACTATTGGTCTTGCTGCAGCATTCTCTGCCGCCTGACATATAAAAATAATATCATTTGATTTATGTCACTCCGCAGAGAGACAACAAATTATCAGGAGAATATTTAAATCACCTCAGAGATTTTGAAATTATAATAACTTTTTGTTTTCAGCCAATTACAAAAGAGCGCATATCAATTCTTTAAGGAAAAGTGGGAAAAACCAACTTATCTTACTACACAAACATTACTAGATTGAACACTAACCGATAAATTTAAAAAATGTAAACCATAGATGTAAGTGAATGGCACCATGTATTTTCATACATTTAGGTAAGGAACACAGTTGCACTAACATGAAGAAAGGGGGAGGGGGATTAAAGAGATGTAGGAAGTGGGGGAGGGGGGATTGTCCCTCTTAAGATAATTTTACCATCCCGGTTAGCATGCATTCCTTTTCTTCATAGTTGGGAGGTAAAATCAAGTTGGTAAATTATTGCAAAACAATTGAAGGAAAATTTGGTAAAATTGAAGGAAGGAAGTAAATTTCCTAAAAATTTTAGACAAATATAAATTCCCAGTAAGCAGTTTGATGGAAATATAGTTTGCCAGTGAGTTTCTTCCTTTTATAATCATATTTTTTTTTAGGTCCCCCCTCCCCGAAAGGTGTCCTTTTATGGGAGATGGAAAATAGGCAGATTATTTTCATAGCCACCAGAGAAAAAATAACAAAAAAACTGACCTGGGTCAAGTTGAAATGTTCAGCTTCAAGGAATGCTCTCACAACTTGATTGAGCTTGTCAAATACTTTGGCAATTGTTGCTAGACTCAGTTGCTGTCCCGGTATTAGTCCTAGCAAAGAAAATGCTTGAAGTTTACTTCGGCTACAATGCCTCTTGAAATGCTCATTTAAATCACATTTAGTCATGGGTCACACTTGTAGCATGTACTCGTACTCGTACATACTCATATTCCAGTACATACTAATATTCCAGTACTTACTAGCACTCATACTTAAGTACACTCATACTTGTAATCTTTGAAATACAATAACTCCTCAATGGAAAAAGATATCAATATGATTTTTACACCAATTTGTTTCTTTAACAGCTAAAGCTAAATTCATCCAAGCCATTAGGCTCATTGAGCCGGTGCTTATCCCGGTTTCCAAGTCTATTTTTGCTCTTCATTCGCAAGACACTTCATTATAAATTCCATTCAGTCGTCAGATCTATTATTCAACTTTAAAAATTCAGTGCAGATTAATCTGCAGATTATCATAAGTCTATTATGTGTCCCTCTGTTCAAGCGAAGACATATTGTTTTTTTGCTATTCATTAGCAGGACACTTCATTATAAATTCCATTCAGTTGTCAGATTCAACTTTTTTCATCCCAGAACAAATTCTTTAATTGCTGCTATTCAAGTCTGAAATGCATTTGTTCTCCTTTATATAAATTTCTTTTCATAAAAATAGTTGGTAATTCCTTTTCTAGGGCAGCAATCTTTTGTTCCATAGTAGTTGAACAATAAATGAGGCCCGGACGGACAACAGATGTGGACGGACGGACGATACAGATGCTATATCCCCTCTTCACCAACTTTGTTGGCGAGGGAATAAAAAGTTAATTAATTCTTTCAAGTATATTAACAATTGTTAAGAAAGTGAGGATGGGGGCACCACCAATCAACAGTACACTTCGCACAGCACTCATTTCTCCACAAATGAGACAGAAATTTCAACTTGAATGATTCCTAAACAAAATAAAGGTATGTAGTAGTTTCTTCACTAATTTGTTTCTTTGAAAGTCCACTATCACTTAAGTCTTACTTGGCAACTGAAGTGATCCTTTGATAAACAATACTATACAATCCCTTTAGGATAAGATACATGCTTCTACCATATTCGGCGTTTTAAGCGCCCCTGCTCTAATAAGTGCCCACCCAACATTTTTTGGCAGATAACATCATTTTATTTGATTAATTTAAAGACGTAACATAAAATAAAAGCTTTATACATTATTTCTTTATTTTATGTCTGACGCTTACGATGTTTTTTGTGGTGGTTATTGTAGGGCTAGTATTGAAACAGTTCACATAATGCAGTTTGAATAGCACGCTGCATGTGGCACCAAAGCATATTAAGAAGAAACTAAATGCCTAAAAAGTGGTGCAATTCTATTTTCGTAAGCGCCCCATTCAATTCAATTTATTGCTTCCAGTACAAATGTACATTTGTAAAAAGGATTAACATTTAATAACATACATATAATAAAGAAAATAAGAAAATAAGATTACATAAAACATATAGTTATGATATAAATGATAAATCTATAGATACAAACAAAAAATAAATATAATATAATATATATATATAAGACATAACCTGGTAAAATAAGTAAAAGGATTAAAAAAGAATTAAAGAAGTGACCGTAGCTGTCCATTTTGTATATAAAGAGCCGCCTGGTAGATAAAAGAATGTTTGTACAGTTGTATTCTGAATTTTGGCACTATGTTTGGATTGCGAACATTTCTATTGGTTTTGGCAAGAAGGCTTTGTTTGTTTGATGAGGTCTTAACGGCACCACGACAACGAAGGTCAAATTGTGCCTGAGAGGTCAGATCATATTAGAGGTAGTACGGAAAGAGACCAGGGGAAGAATGAGAGAAATTCAAGAACAAAAGCCAGAAAGCTGTGATCGAGAGAGGAGGTGCATGGGTAAAACTAAAAACAGAGTAGAGAGGGGGTGGAAGAGGAGGATTAAATATGGTTGTAGAGGGATGCATGCTGAAGGAAGGAGACTATTTTATCTGGAGGATTTTTTTGGAAGAACTCAGCAATTGAGTTGTGGGGAGCGAGAGAAGCTCTGGGAAGGTTGTACAGGGGCAAGCAAGGAGAACGTGTTGGATTGTAAGGATGCAGTGGCAATTGTTACAGAGGGGTTGGGGGAACCAATAAGGAGGTGGGAGTGAGTGAGGTGGGTGTGACCAATTCTAAGACGGGTAATATGAACGTTGTCGATACGAGAAAGGTTGTTGATGGTGGATTTGATCGGGATTGTGGGCTGGATAACATGGAGTTTGTTATCAATTTGGAAGTTCCATAAGGTTTGCCAGCGGTCACGAACAAGAGAAGCGATAAGCGGTTTGATGTCAGAGAGGGTTTTGGGAAAAGGGGAAGGGAGGAGGTTAAGGGCAAGCTTAGCGGCTGTATCAGCCCTGTCATTGCCAGGGATGCCAACATGGCTGGGTATCCAGAAGAAAAGAACATTTTTCCTGCAGAGGGTGGGAGAAAAGAGTTTCCGGAGGAGGAGGTGGCAGGTGAGGTTATCCCATTTAAGATTGAGTAATGAAGTAAGAACAGCCTTTGAGTCAGAGAAAATGGCAAAGTGACTAAGAGGAGAGTACTCAATAAAGTTGAGGGCGAGGAGAATGGCCTTAGCCTCGGCTGAAAAGATGGATGAGTGGTCAGGAAGTCTGCTACTGAGGGTGATGTCTTGGATGATGGCAGCAGCAGCTGTCTTGTTGCCTTCCTTGGAGCCATCAGTATAGATGGAGGTGTAATTTGAGAGTTGGTCTTTGATTTGGTTGTGGAGATTGGCTTTGTAAAACATTATGTAATGGATGACTTTCAGTTGAATTTATTTTTCTTGCTATTGCACTAAAATCTGATTTGGCTCTGTCGTTAAAAATACAAATAAGGGTAAGATAGTCCAAGTTAAAAATCTTTGACGTATATCTTAAAAATTTCTTAATTCTGTCTTTGTCTTTTTCTAGTAAGAGATGATACCAAACTGGTACGGCATAAAGGAGCTGGGATATAATTACGGATTTAAAAAGGTTCATTCTGGCATTAAAATTACAAAAAGATAAAATATACGATAAGCTTGACACAATATAGTAAACTTTACTTAGCATTTTTGGGATATTTACATAAATAAATTAGAGAGTTATACTTACCTTCCATGCTATAATATGCAATCTGGTCACACGACCTGATTCTAACGCACTTCTAACCGAACCTAAAAACGCAGTAACCAGCCAAGCCCTGACCTCCATAATACCTCTGTACCACCTCACCAACATTCCACCGAGGCCTGAACGAGAGGGGAGGCGGGAGTGGATGCATGGAAGGGTATAACTCAGAAATATCCCCGCCACGCTTAGCGGGTAAATTTACTTCAAGTTATACCTTACCTTCCATGCTATAATATGCAATCAGATTGCAACCGAGGATAGGAAGGAAGGGAGTTCAGATCGCAATCAGATTTTTTTTTTTTTTTTTTTTTTTTTTTTTTTTTAATGGCTGGTACGAAACTCACACGAACCGAATCCCGCTTAAAGGACTAAATTCCTTCACCTCGAAGGATGAAAGACCTCAAGAGTGGGAGGAACTAAAACATAGGAAACCACGGCGAGGTACAGTCAAACCGAACAAGGCACCATTCGCTGACAGTAACGGAGGCAAACTCGAAAGAACCTGAGCGTAAAGCCCAGAAAAACAAGCCAACCGAAGAGCGTTTGGACACAATTACAGCAAAGTGTCCACAAAAACGCCACAAGCCACACCGGATTCGGCCCACGAGACAGAACCGGCGAGGAAACTACGATTGGGAACGGGCGTGTACCAACGAAAAACGAATTGAAGAAATCCCGACAAGGGAAAATTCGTTAGCGCATAACCGCGTAAGAGCTAAAGTTAGCGGGGAACACGAACGCCGAAAAGTGAGTCAGACCAAAAACAAGAGAAAAACCGCAAAAAGCGGTTTCTAACGCCGCACGAGATCCCGTGAAAAGAGGTTATGCCCCAACCCGAGTGCATACCGCGCCGTCTATGAACAGTTCAGACTACTTTAACAGAAAGCCACTGGATGATCTATCGGAGGAAAATGTCACATGACACACTACGAAGAGATCTCCCAGAACTCACCAGTGGTCGCGAGTCAAAGACCGAGACCCCACCGAAAACCCTGGTGGATAGCTGCAAGGTATCCCAGAGCTCATGACGGAACTAAGCTGGAGAGAGGGCCCACTCCACAACGGGAGGGGCGAACAACCCTCAGAAAAGCCATGCTACGCCGAGGAAAGGCGGCCGAGGCCACACCATCAAACGGCGCCCGGGACTGAGATGCATCCGCCGGAGCCCGGAAAGAGACAAAATCGCCCCTGACCCGAGGCTCGTGACGTGAAGCCTGCAAGGTCTCGAGCAGCCAAAGTTCGCCCCGCGCCGAGACGAAAAAGGGCCGGCACCCGCCCAAGTTTCCGACAGAAGGGGTCACAAGAAAAGTGCCCCGACCTTGATCAAGAAGCCCCGCCGGCACCGACGGTGATATCTGACGGGTGAAAACTCGCTCCGTGACACCAGGTGGGAGCACCCGCACCACCACCAAAGGGTGTGACCACCGACTGAACGTAAAGCGGAGGGACTGAACGACACCATCCGCAGCCCAGAAAAAGCTGCCGACCCTGAGCAAAGGTTGTTGAAACCGACTGACCAAAAATCAAAGGCTAGCGAAACAAAAGGCAGGCCGTTAATATAAAACGATACAAGAAGGGCTGCCAACCGTAAGGCTATGTAGCTGTGAGACGGCATGGGTCGAAGATCGCCGGAGCCGCATAACATAGTCGACGGCACCCAAGCGAGGTGAAAACTGTAGCAGTTGCGGGATCACAGAGCTCCAGGCCACGCCTATCAACAGCGAAACTTGTCTAAGAAGTTGACTGGAGAAAGTGTTAACGCATTTCACGATAGTAACAACCTTGAAACCGCTGGAGCCTACGGCCACGGGCGCCGAGAAAACGAATACCGTATGTCTGTACGGGCAGTTAAGTAACAGGCCAGAAACCGCAAGGAAGCAGCTGTAAGGTGTTAAAGTATGGAAGGAACCATACGCGCCGTTGTTGGTAATAGCTACCCCAAACGTAAGGTTGTCTACCAAAAGGCCACCTATGGTCAAGAAAAATATCCTTCATGGAGGTAATATTGACAAGTAGGGGTAACGAATACGCCAACCGTATGAGTCATAAACCCCAACACTGGGGTAGAAATCACGAAAGAGGTGACGCCCTGTGTATACTAC
Organism: Chiridota heheva; assembly: GCA_020152595.1. Taxonomy (NCBI): domain Eukaryota; kingdom Metazoa; phylum Echinodermata; class Holothuroidea; order Apodida; family Chiridotidae; genus Chiridota; species Chiridota heheva. The sequence continues at coordinate 880,580 of JAIGNY010000317.1, forward strand.
ACGGACCGCTAAACACCCTGCACCACGGAGCGGAAAAGCGCGTGGCTACTGGGGGACTTACGCCGCAAAGCACGCAACCCCGCTAAGTATAATAGATCCGTTATGGGTCTACAAAGGCGCCAGCATGACAAGTAAAAACCACGAGTCCACCGCTAACGATGTCGCAGCACCACGGAGCAAAAGCTCGTGGCTACGCCGAGGGGGACAACTGGTACTGGGCACGTGTCCCGAACGGCGCAGCTATCAGTACCAAAGGACCGCCTAGGTCCACGATAGCGTGAACGCATTTACACCTGTAACGTGAGTCGCTATCTCATTATACCTCTATTCACCACGGGCCACCGAGCAAGTGGCGACGCGTAGGGGAAGAAGTACACAGTACGCGCCCGCTGAGAATAGGTAAAATATATATAAACTGAGGCCGTAAGAAATACGGAGGAGTTCACGTGCCACGCAAGCTATACGAGTCGTGAAACTGAGTTTGTTCCATCACGGAGCTACGAAACCGTAGCGCGTGGGGAAGAGGGGACTACCGCCGACTCAGCACGTGTCCCGGTAAGAGAAACGCCGCGAACGCAGTAGTTCATGGCTACTGGTCCTCTACCACACAGCCCGCCGCTGGTATAGGCCGTTAACTCCGCTTGTATAAAATCACACGGAGCCGCTGGCCGGGCGGCTACGCTGCGGGGACTGCCGCCGAACGCTAAAAACGCCCCAGCAAGAAAAACGACCGCGAACACTGCAACACGCGCTAACGGTCGCAATATCCCGGTTCCGATACCGGGTTTATCGTGACGCTGTACGTGAAACCGCGTTAATATCTGTAGAATGTGAGCCAAGGTCTCGCTCGACGCAAGAATCACATTCAGAGTAGTTTGAACGGTCGTGGAACTACGAACACGGAGGGAATAGCTCGTGATGGTATGCCTCCCGTAAAGAAGGAAATCTTATCACCCGAGCGCCAGGCCTCAAACCCGAGCAAGCGCTAACACGCCGACGATCCTGGGAGCGTGACGCATCGACAAACGGGACTCGCCCTCGTGTCCATGAACTGGTGAAAACTATGCGGAACCGTGACGCTCAACGCAAAAATCTCACCAAGTCAGCTCACACGGACGGGGATCTCCGAAACTAACGGGTGTGACGACGCTGTACGCTACCTTGCTGTAGAACTAAGCAGCACTACAGACCCAAACGTCATCCCATGCCCCGGACGGAGCCGCTGTTGTGTTACGGACCCGCACGGGCCAGAAACAAGCCCGGGGGCCGTGATGGAACCGACATCGAGCCGTGACGGACCCTAATGGACCCGCAAGGAATCCAATGGCTCTACAACTAGCCGTGAAAAAGGGGACTAACTCACGAAGACCCCGTGAGGGCGCCGCTCTTGTTGGCCGACCGTCCCATCGCTGAACCGAGGACCACAGCGTGTACACGGGTTTGAACAAGTCGATAACACCAAAGCGCAACCTAAGAAGCGTTTATATGCGACGATCGCAGGACAGTCAAGGCGCCAGAACGCACCGACACTAGGGACCTGCCCGCCGTGGTCGATGATATAGGCGCAAAACATCGCGAACTGTGACGCTCAACGCCGAAAATCCTACAGAGGCAGTTCACACGGCCGGGACAGCGTAGCTATGACCAAGCAGCTTCCTAGCTAGCTTAACTCAACTTCGGGTTCATCGTGACAGTGCACGTTATCCCGCTGCAAAACTCCGGTCGCACAGGCCCGCACGGGCCCAGAGAAGCGCTTGCACGCTATGCAAAGCGGACCTCTGAGGTGCGAATCGCATCGACGCACGGAGGCCTGTCCTCCGCGCCTACGATACTGGTGAAAGTAATTGCGGAAATGTAACGCTCAACGCGGATAATCGATAAATGGTGTTCACATGATCGTGGAACTGGCGAGCTAATGGCCACGGAACCATGAATAGAATAGCTCACGGGCGCTATACTACTTGTGAAGATTATCACTTGTCACCTGGCCACATAGCTCGTAGCTAGCGGGTGCATATCCGGGTAAATCGTGACGTGTACGATATCCCGCTACAAAACTACGGAGCCGCACGCATCCAACACCGAGCCGCACGCCTCGGTCGCACCTTGAAAAATACCGGTCGCGTGGAGTCTGTGCTCCGACCACGCCGCTGGAACCCAATCGCTGCAAAGAGTACCACGAATGGACTCGCAGAGCATAATCTGCACGCCGTAACGCCGCGGAGATGGATGTGACCGAGCGTAAAGCAAAGAAGCGTTATCACGCTATGCCGGGTCATCAAGGGTGTGTAGAGCATCGACGCCGAGGACCTGTCCTCCATGTCCATGATACTGGTGAAAATAATTACGGAACGGTAATGTTCAACGAGACAATCTTAATTGGCGCTCGCACGAAGTCGTGGAACTGGCGTAGCTAATGGCTACGGGACCAAGAAGAAAATAGCTGTCGTGATGCTATACTTCTTGTAAAGAAAGTCATCTGTCACCTGACCACGAGCGTAGTAGCTAGTGGGCGATAATCGGGTGAACCGCATGCACGTTATCCCATTAAAGATAAGTTCCGCCACTGGAGCCGCCCAATGGAAGCGAAGGACCCGTAAACGCGACCGTGGAATCAGATGGAACCGCACGGACCGTAAACACGGGCCGCGGAACCGCCCAATGGAACCGCACGGACCGTGAAAAACACGGACGTGGAACCGCACGGACCCGTAAAACATGGGCCGTGGGAACCAGATAACTGTCGTCGAGCCGCTGGCTACGGGACCAAGAAGAAAAATAGCTGTCTCAATGCTATACTTCCGATGAACCGCACGGTGTACGCTCTTTCAAGAGGCGCCCGCAGGAGTGGGCGGCGCCCCGCCCCCTGGCTTTGGACCTGGGTGGCGGTGGGGAGACGAAGAGGGCCTATCAGACCGCCGCTTCTCCACTTTCTCCGCCGCTTGAAAGTACCGTCGCGGTGGAGTCTGTGCCCACCACGCCGCTAGATCCCAATCGCTGCAAAGAGTACAGGGATTTGACTCGCAGCATAATCTGCACGCGAACACGTGAGATGGATGTCACCGAGCGTAATTTAAAGAAGCGCTTGCACGCCACGCATCACGAGACATCCTGGGTGTGTAAAAACATCGACACTGGGACCTGTCCTTCATGTCCATGATACTGGTGAAAATAAATATGGAACTTGTAACGCTCAACGAGACAGTCTTAATTGCGCTCACACGAGCCGTGGAACTGCGAGCTAATGGCTACAGGACCAAGAAGAAAAAATAACTGTCAATGCTATACTTCTTGTCAAGAATGTCACCTGTCACCTGACCACGTAGCTAGTGGGCGATAACCGATTAAACCGCACATGCACGTGAACCCGTTAAATACGGACCCGTGTAAACACGGGCCGCTGGAACCGGCCCAATGGAACCGCCCGCCCGTAACAACGGGCCGCTGGAACCGTATGGAACCATCCAATGGAACCGCCCGCCCCGAATAACGGGCCGCTGGAACCGCCCGCCCCAGTAACAACAGGCCGCTGGAACCGTATGGATCACGGAACCGCCCGCCCGTGAATAACGGGCCGCGGAAACCGTATGGATCCCGGAACCGTATGAACCGCCCCCGAACCGCACAATGCCCGCACATAGGGCTGCGGAACCGTCAGGGATGGTCCAACGGAACCGTATGGAACCGCCTGCCCTCAGAATAACGGGCCGCGGAACCGTATGGAACCGGGCCCAATGGAACCGTCCGCCCGAACAACGGGCCGCGGAACCGTATGGAACCGCCCAATGGAACCGCCCGCCCGTGAATAACGGGCCGCGGAACCGTATGGAACCGCCCCGCCCGGAATAACGGGCCGCTGGAACCGCCCAATGGAACCGTTAGCCCGTGAATAACGGGCCGCTGGAACCGCCCAATGGAACCGCCCTGAACAACGGGCCGCTGGAACCGTATGGAACCGGCCCAATGGAACCGCTCGCCCCGTAACAACGGGCCGCGGAACCGTATGGACTCACGGAACCGCCCAATGGAACCGTTCGCCCAGAATAACGGGCCGCGGAACCGTATGGACTCCCGAACCTTATGGAACCGCCCCCAACTCACAACAACCGGCGTTCAACGCGTTACAAGGGTTGTGGAGTCGACAGGGACTGTCCAATGGAACCGCTTGGAACCGTGTTTACAACTTAGGCGACGTTCGTTAACGCCCCTAAGAGGTTATCTCTCTCTCTCTTACCGCTACCGCTCTAGGCGCAACGCCTCTAAGAGCGTAACCTTCTCAGTGAATCTCTTTTATATATCTGAAAAGAGAAGAACATATATCCATGCGTATATACACAAATACGGCAAAGTAAGTATGATCTTACGGACACGCTAAAGAGAGACGAGGCCTAGCAGTCTAAACAGAACACCAAAACTCTCTTAAACAGAAAAATTTTTTACTGAAAAATAAATTTCCTAAGAGAAGAACGTAAGTCCAAGCGTACAAACCTAAACACGGCAAAGTAACTATGATCTTACGGACACGCTAAAGAGAGACGAGGCATAGCATTCTAAACAGAACAACAACACTTGCTTTAACAGAAAAAAAATTAAAACCAAAAAATGTTCTATCTGAAAAACTTTAGAAACCCGAGAAAACGCGTCCAACGTAATGACTTTACTAGCGCCGGGGTAGCGTGGGAAACACCAACCACTGTGTACTTGAGGTCTGTAAAGATAAAAAGGAAAGATTATTTTCCCTGTAATTAGGTCGTCGGAGAGACCCACCCACGGTCTCTCCGACACCCCAACTTCAATCCTGAAAATTAAATATTTTAACTCAAAACTGTGTGAGAAAAATAAAAATATTCATATGCTGATAACGTGAAAACGAAAATAAGCTCGCTAGTAACAACTGTAGCTCCCTAGAGTTGTCACAGGGCGACCCCACATTTACCCAGCGGTGACTATGACCCAATGCGCATGCGCCAAAATCGAAAAAGAAATTGGCTTAATGCATACGAGAAGGTGTACTGAAATATCCTAGCGTGCTAAACACTATACATAGTATAACGCTAGGGTCACCTCGAGGCGGGTGGGGCTAAGGGAGAAAAAGACTAAATCCCGGGGCGAGAGGTCCCCAGACAGGCACAACCTGTGCTCTAGGACCTAAAACACCCAACACGAGAGTAGGACGCTCTCGAACCAGCCACTCGCTATGTACGAATGGAGACAAAAACCCGCTATCCTAAGTGTAGGCTACACGGGTAAAGTCGTAGGTCGGCCAAGAAATCTCGGACTCCATGGCTATCTCACCCTTCTCTCGAAGACTTGAAAAGGCGAGCCAGATGAGAACGGGCAGCGTAAAAACCCTTCAGGTAGAAGCTGCCGAAGAGAAAAGAGTTAGAAAGGTTAATTAAAAATAAAATAAAAGTGACCAGTTTTCAGCGATGTTAGTGAAACAACGCGCTGAAAAAGAGTGAGGTGGTACAGAGGTATTATGGAGGTCAGGGCTTGGCTGGTTACTGCGTTTTTTAGGTTCGGTTAGAAGTGCGTTAGAATCAGGTCGTGTGACCAGATTGCATATTATAGCATGGAAGGTAAGGTATAACTTGAAGTAAATACTGTTGTTTACTCAAGAAATAAAAAATACAAAAAATACCAAATAACAATGAATAAAAGTTTAAATTAAAAAAAATAGTATGATTCTTTTGTTTCTTCCCACGAATTCCCAATTTTTCCAATATTATACTTATAACCACAAGAACCAGAATTTTTCCAGCTCCAGATTATCATATACAAAAATATTGTGATATATCACCATATCGTGATATCCAAATGGTGATTATCAATTAAGAAACACTGCTTACAAATATATGGTTGTCAGCAACTACATTTCAGTTTTTCCATAAAATTTCAAGATCCAAGGAAAGGAAGCATAAAAACATCATATTTGCTGCAAATATTATGTTAAAACCTCATTTACCTTCATTTCCAAGAAATTCTGTGTCACAATATTTGTTTGAATATGCATTTAAGATGTGCAAATTTACATAATAAGCTGGTCAGGGGTAGTTTTGATATCGTAGAAAAGGCAATATCACGATACTGCTATAATTGATATACTGAAACAGCACTATCAATATTACCATAACTGTAAATAGTTTATATGCTTAGATACACATCATAACATTAGTAAAGGCACTGCATAAAAATTTGGCCTGCAATTTTGAAGCAACAAATTAGCCACATCATTTCACAAGATTAACTTTGCATCATAACATTGAGGTATAAATACTTCTATGCTCATAATTCATTTCACCTTTCCCAAGCAGCAAAGACAAACAATGCATGCATTGATTACGGTTACTACTTATATTACGAAGGATTGCCATTATATTCGGATGTGTGTCACTAAAAATACCATGTAACACCAGTAAGAAGTAGTTATCTTGAAGGAGCCTTGGAGAGGTGAAACTGTATACAGTTTTGTGCTTTGGGAAACAAAGATGTATATCACTTTTTCTTCGACCAGCCCTGCTCCATTCGAGGGCATGTTGAGATGTTCCTGGTTTTAAGCAAAGCCATTTCTAAGATGTAAAATAGCTGAAAGAAAATAATATCCTAAAAGTACACTCACTTTGTCGGGGATCATGGTAACCAGAGATTCTAATTTAAGATGAACCATCCACAAGCACCCCATCTTGGCATCGATCACAATCTGAGGCTGAAACACCACCCAATTTGGAGAATCTTATCATAAAAACCTGTTAAGGAACTCAAAATTACTGCGGGACTAATCTGTGAAGTCGGCATAAAAATGACCATCCAAGAAAAGAGTGGCAATGTAAAGCTTCTCCTCCTTGACATTTTTTACTTACTTTTAAATAAATCTTAAGATTTGAACTAAATCATGACTTTATTCTAATTTGAGGTAAGTAGGTAGTTTGGATATGTACAATTGTTTCCTTTTGAAGACATATAACCAGGTAGAGATTTCCTTTTTAGGGGTGTAACCAGAAAAAGCTATAAATATAAAAGCTCTTAAATATTCTTCAATTAACGACAAAAGTACTTGTAGTTTCTGGGTTATGGCTAATCAAAGTTTAAAGAATCCTTTTAATTATATATATATATATAATTATATTTAATGATATATTGCATATTTCCTTTCGATTAAAGGACCAGTTCAGGGATCATGCAAGCCTATTCTATATGAAAGAGGGCTTCAAGAGAAACAAAATAGCGAAGAAAGCATTCTAAAATCTTATTCCATTGAAGGATTAGTTCAGTGGTCAAGCATGTCCATTTTATATCAAAGAGGATTTCAAAAGAACCAAAATGGTGAAGAAAGCATTCAAAAATCTTATTCCGTTAATGAGATATTCAAGTTTAAAGTTCTGTCTGATCTGTGTAAAAATGACTGGTGTAGTAAGTCTACTATGGAAAGTTGGCATTTTCATACTCCATTCTTAACAATGCTTATTGTATCTTAAAGAAAGTTTATTTGTTATCTTTTTACTATTTAAATTACTTTTCCTCGAACTTTTTTCTAGTGGTATAATATAAACAGCCTTCCTAGATTCAGTCTTACTACTTTTTTGACATATCCTATGGTTTTAAGCCTCAAAAACGCAAGACAAAACATGATAGAGTACATAAAGAATTTGACGAGTCGGGCTATGACATCACAACTAGTCTTGATTGCAGTCGTTCTATACAAATGATCATACCAAATTTTAAACTTAGATATCTCTTTATCAGAAAAAGATTTTTTTGAATGCTTTCTTCACCATTTTGCTTCTTTTGAAGTCATCTTTCATATTAGATAGACATGCTTGACCACTGAACTAATCCTTTAATGGAATAAGATTTTTGAATGCTTTCTTCGCCATGTTGTTTCTTTTGAAGTCCTCTTTCATATAAGATGAACATGCTTGACCACTGAACCAATTCTTTAATGGAATAAGATTTTTGAATGCTTTCTTCACTATGTTTTTTTTTGGAAGTCATCTTTCATATAAGATAGACATGCTTGACCACTGAACTAATCCTTTAACGGAATAAGATTTTTGAATGCTTTCTTTACCATGTTGTTTCGTTTGAAGTCATCTTTCATATAAGATAGACATGCTTGACCATTGAACTAATCCTTTAACGGAATAAGATTTTTGAATGCTTTCTTCACCATGTTGTTTCGTTTGAAGTCATCTTTCATATAAGATAGACATGCTTGACCACTGAACTAATCCTTTAACGGAATAAGATTTTTAAATGCTTTTTTCACCATTTTGTTTCTTTTAAAGTCCTCTTTCATATAAGATGGACATGCTTGACCACTGAACCAATTCTTTAATGGAATAAGATTTTTGAATGCTTTCTTCACCATTTTGTTTCTTTTGAAGTCATCTTTCATATAAGATGGACAATCTTGACCACTGAACTAATCCTTTAACTTGTTTGTAAAGTTTTTGATACCTGTTTGGTTTGGTTTGCTGTTTAACTGCATCGTGACAGTCAGAGTCAAATGTGCCAAAAGGGTTTAAAAAATTAAGGTGTTAGAGTTGGGGCATGAAGGATCAAGAGGAAGGAAAGGTGGAAAATTAGGGTGAATTTGGGAGAGAAAAATTAAGGTGAAAAGAAAGGGGTGTGTGAGGTAATGTGTAGAAGAGAGGAGAAAGGTAGATTAGATGTGGTGGAAAAGGTTGCTGTTGCGGAGGAAGTTGATAATGTTGGACGAAGGATTGTTTTTGAAAAGATCCGAGATTGAGGTGGGTGAGGAGAGAAAAGACCTGGAGTTCAGGTATAGGGGATAAGTTAAGAGGATATATCGATGGAGAGGTCAGTGTTGCAGAGAGGTGCAGGGGAAGCGGAAAGGAGATGGGAGTGGGTGAGAGAGGAGTGGGTGAGAGAGGAGTGGGTGAGAGAGGAGTGCCTGAGGCGGATGCAGTTGATAACTGTCTATAGATCTTTAAATTCTCTCCTAAGAAAAGATTTTTCTGGTGATTTTCAATATTGAAAGAGGATCAAAACAGGGGGTAACCATTTTTTTGGTGTTCATCAGGAACTTCTTCTTCCTCTACCACCCAAGACAATCAATCATATTTAACAAATGTTTATTTATTAACTGCTCATTACCGCCTCATTATTTCTAAAATGTGCTAAATATGACTACAGATAATCGCATTGTTTTGTTTTATAGTCGTGAGGGATTCAATACCTAAATTTATCACAAACAATTTAAGTATTGACTATCAACAGCTTATGCACCTACCTGAATACCATATTCAGAGAATGGAGTGATGGTTAAAGTTTTCTCATAAAATGTCACGTCACAAAATTTCAAATTTGTCACATCAATGTCTAAAATGTCCCATAATTTTTGGCACCTTTTGCACAGAATTTCACATCAGCTTTGCCTTTGTCACATTTGATTGGCATAGATTCACACATCATGACCAGTTGACCGGTGAAACTCTTTAAAGGGATCATTTGGTTATGTCTGTTTCATGAAAAATGGAACCAACCACTAAAATGCAACACCAAATTACCACTGAGTGTGAGTGAAGGGGTAAAACATGTCACAAAATGTCAGACAAATTTTAATACATCTATTTATGTTCATTTTGTCACATTTTGCCACAATTTTTTTTAAATGTCACAGATTTTTCAAATATTAAATTTTGTCACAAAATGTCAGCATGTCACGTCGCTCCATTCTCTGCATACTATATATCTCAAAAAAAAATTTATAAGAAGAAAAGGATGATGTTTGTTTTAAAGGATACACAATTCAACATTGACTTCTCTCATCTCCAGCCCAGTAGCAGTGGGTATCCCGGAAACTTTCAGCTTCACTGGTTTAATGGGTAGCGGAGATAGGACAGGGTGATGGTGGTTGACGGTACCATCTATCAAATCTGGTGGCAGTTTCACGTCAAAGATCATGGATGTCTGGAGGCAAAATTAAAAAATGGAAAACAATACCAGATAAAATAAAAATTGTTCTCAATGATAACCTATAAAGTACAAATGACTGTTTGAACAGAAGTTTAAACATCTTTTTATTCTGGAGGTCAATGAAAGAAAAACATTTTTTTGTGGTCATATTTTATCAAATACTGGACAGATTGATTTTTCTTTAATTATGATGTGTATCAGATAATAGCTTCCAATATATATGAGTATAATTAATTTTCGCTGACTGGCTGAGGCGACACAAGTTCTCATGAAAAAATATCCCATTGACTAATAATAAAGTTTCCCCTCCAACTTGGCAAAACTGTACTGAGCTCGTACACGGTTACATCGACGCCCACCTGCGAATAATAGGGCTGTTATGATATGGGTAAATAAGATTTATCGTAAACAAAAATACCATGTAATATTATCATATCGTGATACCTAAGTTAGGATTACTAATCAAGAAACACAACTCAGAAGTATAAGGTTTTCAAGCAACGGATTCTCCAATTGTTTTTACATACCACCTAAGATCTCACCGGAAGGAAGCATAAAAGAATTGCATTTGCTGCACATATTCTGTTAAAATGTAATTCATTTCAAATGTTTCTTAAATTCTGTTTCACAAGATCATGATTATCGATATATACATATATTATATATCATCACAGTACTACTTTATAAAGCCACCCAGAGCACTTCTAAAAAAAAAGAGTGTGCATTGTTTGTTTTTTAATGTTGCACATATTTCGTTAGTTTCAGAGGTACATTAAACCGTTCATATTTACATACCATCGTGAGGTTGAGGCAAGAATTCAATCATACTAAAAGTGGTAGTGGTGTGCAGCCCACCAACCGAAAAACATACCTGCAGAATGACATATTTTTTGGTAACTGCAGTATGAAATTATACAATTTTAATACCCGCAGTATGAAAGAAGTCAATTTTAATACCAGCAGTATGAGTATTCCTCATTTTTTAGGACCTGCACTATGAAAATGATGAGAGAAAAAATATTCTTTGTTTTATTGAATAATTTTAGTAAAAAAAGACATCTGCACTATGAAGGTGATGCAATAATATACCTGTTTGGGCAATATACATATATATAGATATATATATATATATATATATATATATATATATATATATATATATATATATATATATATATATATATATATATATATATATATATATATATATATATATATATATATATATATATATATATATATATATATATATATATATATATATATATATATATATATATATATATATATATATATATATATATATATATATATATATATATATATAGATATATATATATATATATATATATATATATATATATATATCATCACAGTACTACTTTTTATAAAGCCACCCAGAGCACTTCTGAAGAAAAAAGAGTGTGCATTGTTTTTTTAATTGTTGCACATATTTGCTTCACATGATCATATCTGCATCTAGTAATCGTTAGTTTCAGAGGTACATTAAACCATTCATATTTACATGCCTTCGTGAGGTTGAAGCAAGAATTCATGAGGGAGGGAGGGGAAACTTCATCCTAAAAGTGGTAGGGGTGTACAGCCTACGAACCGAAAAACATACCCGTAGTATGTCATATTTTTTGGTAACTGCAGTATGAAATTATACAATTTTGATACCCACAGTATGAAAGAAGTCAATTTCAATACCAGCAGTATGAGTATTCAACACAAATATTGTAACAAATGGACCAGCAGTACAAAATTAACAGAGTAAAACCTCATTTTTTGGAACCTGCACTATGAAAATGATGAGAAAAAAAAAGTGTTTTTACTAAATAATTTTAATAAAAAAAGACACCTGCACTACCAAGGTGATGCAATAAAGGCACCTGCTCGGGCAACACACATACATATAGATATATATATAGATATATATAGATATATATTATATATATATATATATATATATATATATAATATATATATATATATATATATATATATATATATATATATATATATATATATATATATATATATATATATATATATATATATATATATATATATATATATATATACATATTTCAAATGAGTGCTACTTTAAGCATCAAGCCAATACAACCAATGAGGATCAACATGCACATTCAAAACTTAAAGGGGTTCCTCATTCAAAAATGGGGGTGTTATCTAAATATTCCTCCTCACAAAAAGTTGTTCAAATATAGTTCAGGTTTTGCAAATGACACAAATCACAAAAACAAATATTTTTAATTAAAGTTCCAACTATGTAAAATCCAAGAAGAACAAAATTTGCATCTTATCTCAGCATGTTGCACCATTTGTGCACTGATTGTTAGATGCAATTGTAACCTTTTAAGCTTTGCAAGTACTAGCCAGGCAATTTGGAACCATAAAGATACACTTTAAAAATGACAACATACTTATTACTAACCTTTGAAGCTTGGTGATGAACTACAATTAAATTGTCCTGGGAAAGAAAACAAAAAACAGACAACTTTTAATATTAAAAATATCAAAAATAATACTTCTACTGTACATTGTTTTCAAGCAGCAAGAGCTGTATGATGGGAGACTCACGATAAACAGTAACTAATAAAACTCTTTTATGCTCCACTAACTACTTATTTTGAACTAAATTCATAATAAAGTGAATATATGTTGGCTGTTCACATACAAATGTGAAGCATTTTCCTTCTAAACGTGAATATGATGTGTTTTACTGTGGAATTTAAAGGACATTTTAACTTTTCATTTTGAAAACTGGAAACGAGAAGTCGAAATATCAAAATGAAATAAAGTCAAAGACTTGAAACAAAAAAGCTGGAATCTCGAAATTAAAAGAGTCAAAATGAAAAGTCGGAATCTCAAAACAAAATTTTGATTTAAAAATGTGAAATCTTGAAACAAAAAACTTAAAATGTCATTTCAGAGTCAGGGTAGTATTCTGCTCCAAGTCCTGCAGCATAAATCAATCCATTAATCAATGTGATCGAATACCAACATCAAGTTAACCATAAAATAGTATATAAAAAATATATAAATCATATATTTTTACAAAGTTTTAAAACAAGTGTAACACATGCGATGTGTAGGCATAATGTAAACTTGCTATAAATAACCAAAATTTGAAGAATGATATAAAATTGAATCTTTAAAAATTCATAGATGGTTGGTTGGTAAGGTTTAACAGTATCATGACAGCAGTGGACAAGTTGTGCCAGAGAGGGTAGATTACGTCCGAGGAGAATAAAGTTATGAAAGGAGACAGAGGGGTGAGCAGGGGTTAATAAAGGTATGAAAGGAGAAGAGGGGTGAGCAGGGGTAAATAAAGGTATGACAGGAGATAGAGGGGTGAGCAGAGATTACTAAAAGTATGAAAGGAGGATAGAGGGGTGAGTAGGGTTTAATAAAGGTACAAAAGAAGATAGAGGGGTGAGCAGGGGATTAATAAAAGTATGAAAGGAGATAGAGGGGTGAGTAGGGGTTAATAAAGGTACAAAAGGAGATAGAGAGGTGAGCAGGGGTTAATAAGGTATGGAAGGAGATAGAGGGGTGAACAAGGGTTAATAAAGGTATGAAAGGAGATAGAGGGTGAGCAGGGGTTAATAAAGGTATGAAAGGAGAAAGAAGGGTGAGCAGAGGTTAATAAAGGTATGAAATAAGATACTGGGGTAAGCAGGGGTTAATAAAGGTATGATAGGAGATAGAGGGGTAAGCAGGGGTTAATACGGGTATGAAAGGAGATAGAGGGGTGAGCAGGGGTTAATAAAAATATAAGGGACAGACGGGAATGAGATTTTGTTTTTGTTGTAGTTAATGTGATACAGGACGGAGATAATTTGTACATAGAATACTACACCAAAAAGCCTTACAAACAATGAATCCAATACATATATATCATATTAAACTGCCGTATCGCTTCCAAAAAATTGAAACCGCTTTCACTCTGCTTTATTTCCCAACATGAAATAAAAACTTACCACAATATTTACGGCAAATCGTCCACTCATGTTTAGTCTGAGCACTTCAGCCTTCTTTGCAGGTGACTCTCTAAAACATAAACAATTTACCATGGTCAACATACAAAACTTCAGATATGGCCAAATATATTAAGTTGTTGGTGGGAAAGGGATGGTTGCTAAAGAAGAAGACAGACCTTTTCTTTACATAATATCTCTTATCATATATTTGAAGTGCAGATTCGGATGTGAATGAAGGATTTTCATTTAAGGAAATTTCAGTGAAGATTCGGACTGACAATAATTTACATAAATGAAAATGGCAAAAATGTGTGGAAATCAAAGGTGATTCATTGATTAGGGGACATGAATATAAGATCTTCAAATCCTTCCAAGACTTAATATCATAAAATTTTATTTTGTGCATTGCTCTGTTGATATTTGGAATCTTACCATGTTCAGTAGTAATAGCTAAGTGAATATCTACATTTGAGGTAAGACTTGGAAAAACCAGCCCCTATACTATGATTACAGAGAATGCATCCAGATTTACCCAACAAGACATCATGATAACTTCAGCCTCAATAAAAAACTTTGAGTTGACAGAAGAGGATCCAGGAGAATCCTAAAGTCAGAAGAGGATCTGTGAGTACCTGTGGGTAAATATCATTATAATAACTCAGAGGAAGTGGCCTAATCTTCAACCTTCGTATGTAGCTGCTTATTGAGGTGGTCGGTTCGACGTAACCGTGTATGGGCTCAGTACGGTTTTGCCAAGTTGAACGGGAAACTTTATCATTACAGTCAATATAAATTTTTGTTATAAATACTTGTGTCGCCTTAGCCAGTCAGCGAAAATTAACGGTACTCATATATGTTGGAAACTATTATCTAATACACAACATTTGTGAAGAAAAATACATTCTGTACAGTATTTGTTGAAAAATGACAAAAAATAGGTTTTCCTCCCATTGACTGCAATGATAAGTGACTGTTTGTTTTCCCCTTTGACTGAAGTTCGAGATCGTCAAAAAAGCATTGTTACGTCGTCGTGCACCACAACATTTCCGGATGTCCAACCTCCTCAATGCAGCAATCCAGTTGAAACCTCTCCAATAATGGTTGGGAAAAAAATAGATCTCAAAGCAAAAACAAAAGTCAAGGTAACTCAAACAATTTCTGAAAAATCCATGTTTGTTTGTTTAACTTAATCAAACGAGGGTCAAATTTCTGAAAAATCCATGAAAAATAAATATATTAAAAATATGACTGTAAACCCCTCTTCTAATTATAATTTTTACAAAAAGTTGAAAATAGCACAAGTTTCTAACAAAACTAAACCTTTCTGGAAAAAATACAGTTAGCGAAACTGTTGCAATTCCTTTACCTGTCATGTCTGAATGGTACAGTCAAAATAACGAGGTTCTGCAACTAAATTGAATCAAAAATATTGAATGGGGGGTGAAGATTCTGCCTGTTTACTTTTGAAGTTGATACAGCACAATCTCCGCTCCTTTACTTGATGTGGGACCTTTGGTTTGATGTCTTAAAACCACTACGTATAAGAAGCCATAACTGAAAATGGAATAAAAATTAATATTATTCATTTTTCAATATACATCATAGGCGGCGGACCCGCCTGATCACCCCCACCATGGTCGGGGCAACAATTTATTCGTACTTATACTAAATAATTTATAAAATTATTCAATAATTATTCATTATTTTAATGTAATGTACTAAAAATATATTCAAATAACGAACACTCTTCGTTTTCGTAAGAGTCCGCGATTAATATTTCATGAAAAACTAGTTCAAAATAGCTCCAGTACGCGGTGTTAAGTTCGCTATTGCTATGCACACAATTATTACGGTAAAGTCCTAAAGACGGGCGCGCTATATCTTAAATTGCTTTAACATGTATGTTTTTATATTCACAAGATTAATAAAACAATATATTTTGTTTACAAGTGACGTAAAACGCGTCAAATGACGCAATCATTCACAACGGAATTCTAGGTTGTGTTAAACCTTCGGTTTAATAGCTTCTATACAAATTTCGCATCAAGAGAAGTAAGAAATTTAAAAAAATGCCAAAGAACCCCCCCCCACCTTGGCTTTGTCCCTGGACCCCGCCATGGCCCTTAAGTTTGCGTTCACGCTTCGCGTGGGCATGGTCAGCCCAATAACTTCAACCTTCCGCCACCTCTGTACATATATAATAAAAGTTCACCATATGACCCAACTTTTTAATTTATAACTTAAAACTTTGACTCATTGTTCTTAGAAGTTTTTTTGCTCTTAATTTCATTCTTCTTGATATGACTGACACACCTTGTTAGTTAATAATCTAAAACTTTGCTAAAGAATTATTCAACCTTGAATAGCTCTTTTATTCTTCTTTGTTTTATGCAAATCACTATTTCATTCAGTTGGCTATGAGTATTGATTCCCTGGTGTAAATCACAACATCAACAATTATGGACAAAAGTATTTGACTCTTTTTCTTCACACCTTGTACCCCATTTCAATGTTAGAAGTGAATGTTAAAAGCTGCAGGTCCCAGTTATGTCCCAACATTAAAAGGGGGTAGAAGGGGAACCAGAATCAAAGGTTTTGCTATTCCGATGCTTTTTCATAAGCTGATTGATTTGCAAATTTTTTATTAACTGTCATGTCATTGAATATCATCATGAAACATTTGTTTTATGATATTTATTCATAAGCCACACCCACCATGCAAATCAATAAAAATGTTGACAACTTTAGCATTTGTACAATAATTAACAACATCAGCAAAGCAAGTATGATGCAAAATTGATTGCTCATTTATCCTATTTCAAGAATTTGTCAGTAAGCCCTGCATTAGCATTCATGACATCACTACCACAACATTAGAACATATGTACAGACCATGATCCATCTGTGTGCCACATATAGCATAAATCTGATATACTGTTTATGGTGTTTACATTATTTAGCACTTTCACATTAAGCCATGTAAATTAATGACATCTGTTGATAACAAAAGCATGTACACAATATCTTGTAAGGGTAATCATAATTTACCACCTGAAGAAAGTTTTTGAGAGATCATGTTTACTTGGCTTTTGTTTACAAAATCATATTAAGCCCGCCCAATAAAAATAATTCAAATAGTATAAAAATCTAAATACATTTTCATTTTAAGATTTTCATATTGAGCATTAAAGCTAATACAAAATAAAGACTTGGGAGGAATCTTAGTCTGATTCTTTATCAGCAAAATCATATTAAGCGTCCATTACATATTAATAAAATTCTAACAATTTTACATCAAATGATACCAACATTATAAATTTTAACATGTGGTTGTTAAAAAAATAAACATTTCAAAATCTTCTTACAGACCATGGGCTATCTGAATAAGATTTTTGAGCAAAATCATTTTAAGTCCCGCCCACTATGCTTACAAGTGAACCTTCACATTTCATTTTTTTGTTTCTTTTAAAGTCCTCTTTAACATAAGATGAGCAAATATGACATGATTGACCACTCAGCAAAACTAATGCATATTATATGAACATTTCAAGATTTTTACATTTAACAATATGCATGACATTCCTGGGCTATGATAATAATACATACACACACGCCATCATAACGCATAGGTTCCTGATGCTATTGCGTCAGAACTAAAAAAGGTCAAGACTTTTGTCTATGATTGTTGCTTAAAGAATTAGTTCAGGGGTTAAGAAAGTTGATCTCATATGAAAGAGGACTTCAAAAAAACCAAAATGGTGAAGAAAGCATTCAAAAATCTGATTCTATTAAGGAGATATTCAAGTTTAAAGTTCTGGATTATTTAGGTCTAAACAACTGAAATCAGACTAGTTGTGATGTCACATACTTAGATTCCTCAAAGTCATTATGTAATCTATCATATTTTGTTTATAGGAAAATAGTCAAACAGAATCTAGTAAGGGTAATTGTCATTTACCACCTAAGAAAGTTAGAAGAAAAAAATAATGTGAATAATTACAAAATTTCTTTAAAATACATTGATTCAAGATTAATGTTGAGGTGGAGTGCTTATTTATTGCACGGTTCAAAGAGCTTTGGTCCGAGTGAATGACCCGACTTTAGGAGGGTCATTCCCCAAAATTTAAGGAAAATTTGTAACTATTCACATTATTCTTTCTCTTTTTATAAAATTTCCGTGTTAGATTGTTTAAAATGCATAAAAAACAACAAAAAAGAATGAAAAACAAGAAATGTTTGCATACATTTTTTCGCCTTGCTAAGAAATTCACCTGTTGTCAAAATGGACTAAACCAAATACTGAAGGCTGTGCAATTACAATGCAAATATTCCATATAAATTTTATAACAATTGTTAAGAATGTGAAGAAAAGGGTGCCAAACTTCCATAATAGACTTACTACACCAGTCATTTCTACACAGATAGGACAGAGCTTTAAACTTGAATATCTCCTGAACAGAATAAGATTTGTAATGCTTTCTTCCCAATTTTCTTACTTTTGAAGTTATCTTTTAGATAAGATACACCAAGCACGATGTAAGAAATCATGTAGATGAATATTTGTCTGCTAGGTATCTGGGATAAATTGTACTTGTCTTTACAGCTCTTTATTTCTCAATGTTTTTATGTATTCTATCATATTTTGCCCTGCAATTTTGTGGCTTAAAACCATTGGATATGTCATGAAAGTAGTGAAACAGAATCTTGTAAGGGTAATTATAATTTACCACCTGAAGAAATTTCGGGGAAAAATAACTCAAATAGTATAAAAATCTAAATACATTTTCTTCAAAGAATACATAAAGACTTTGAGGAATCTTAGTCTGATTTCAGTCGTTTCTACACAAATAATACCAACCTTTCAACTCACAAATCTTCTTAAAGGAATAAGATTTTTAAATGCTTCCTTCACCATTTTGTTTCTTTAAAAGTCCTCTTTTACATAAGATGGACTTGATTGACCACTGAAGTAATTCTTTAACTTTCCTCATTATACTAACACACTCTCCCCATTGTACCATTCTTCCTTCTTACAGAAAATTCCTAGCAGAGCAGTAAATTGTTTTACAGGGTTTAATGAAGTAAGTCGACTATGCGTTTCTTAGTTTAATAATTTAATTCTACTTTTTTATTCCTGGACAACATACACAACACACAACAAGAAACAAAATTGATCAAATCACCACAAAATGTCAAAATTTTTGGTTATCTTAATAACGGAAAAAGATATATTATAAAAAAACTCTGTTTACCAAAATTGTACTCGTACACAATTTACCTATCATACTTACATATTTGCAATGGTAACATCCCTCTCTAGCAGTTGTATTTTATTTGACTTGGGAACATTAGGTAAATCCACATCAAATTTAGGAAGCTTGACAACATTTCCTGGCTGAAAATAAATATTCAAATCATTTTAGTTGCAATGAAAAAATTATGTTTGGTTGAAATATTTTCAAATCCTATTTAAAGGTATATGGATGTGTAGCAGCAACTTATGCTAAATTGCTTTAAAATCCATGAAAAATAAAGAAAATAGCAAAACAAATTTCATTCAAATCTGTTAAAAATTGACCATTTTAGAGCATTTTGAATTTTCAGGCCAAAATATGCAAATGTTTGTTCCTCTTTAAGTTCCTCTTGTGATGTATGACAGGGTGGAAGTTCCTATTTCCTTATGTAAACCCTTTGCTTTTTTAATTGCTAGTCACACATTTGTGAAAAATGGAAAGGAATTTAACCAAACGTTTTTAAGTGTTGACCATACCCTTAACCAAAATCTAGCAGGAATAGACTTTGTCATCATTTTCAGAAACTGAAATTTAGGAAGGAAATATAAAGAATTACATAAAGCTTTTCAGCTACCCGCCTGGTCATACATCACAAATTTAACATAAATTATGCATTCACTGCATCGCCAAAACTTTAATCAGTCATAATTAAAAAACTATACATGTTATCAAGATTTAAAGACTGTTGCATCAAATAGAATTGAATGCTCATTCTCGATGGCTAAAAACTTCAGCTAAATATTAATGCTTGCACAGCATTTTTAACTTTATTACAATAAATAATGCAAATTTTATTTATATATATATATATTTTTTTTTAAATTTTATTTAATTATTTTTAGCATAAATTATGTAATTTATAAATTGGAAAATACAATAATACAATAATATACAATACAGAACAATAAACGAAAGGAAAGAATGTAGAAAATGAAACAATAAAACGATTAAAGATATGAAAATTAAAACAAAATGTTAGGTTTTATAAGGGCTCTAAAATACCAAAATGAATAAAAATTGCAGCTTCATATACAAATGGATTTTTAAAACTGTTCTTCTAAAACTTGGGATGGTGGCTGGGTTTTCAGATTATAATTTGTTTATTGCACATGGATGTTATTTCTAGATTTGATGGGTGGTCTTTCGTTGAAACTTTGTTTTGTTCAAGTCTACCAAATTCTTTCTTTGCTGCATCATTGACATTATTTATAAGTAAATCATGGTCTAAACAAAATATATTGACACAATATCTCAAGAAACTTTTAATTATATTTTTATCTTTTACTTTTAAAAATGGTACCAAACTGGGACTGCATAAATGATATGAGGCAAGATGGAAGATTGCAAGATGGCTGTGAATATCTTAATCTTAGTTTCAGGAGGGTAATAAGAAATGATACAGTTAATGAGAGACAATATAATACACTTTAGAAAACATCTTCAAAATATGGTTAGAAAACGATAACTTATTATCAATGCAGACTCCCAGATAGGTTGTACAGGACGTACGTTCAACACAATCACCACAAATAACTGTTCTCTCATTCTATGTTTCAATCAACCTTTATATTTTATGTTTATATTTTCAAAAAACATTTCCTTTGATTAAATATTTTGTGACATCACAAAGGGAAACCAATGAACTTCCTTATGTTATTTTTTTCAACCCTTCACCAACTCTTTAAATGGGAGCAGCTGAATATGGCCAAGAGGTTTTCAAATCTCCATCATACCCTCAAACAAAATTTAGCGGGAAAAAACAGTCTGATTATTTTCAGTGACTGAAATTTAGAACAGAAATCTAAAGAATTAGTTACATCAAAAACTTTGGAGCTGTCTTTTCTTTCCTCATTGTCTTTGACCTAATTTAAAGACTACTTTGTTCAGAATTGGAAGATTTTTCTATTGAATCTCTAGCTGTCCATATACTTTTAATTAATACTATAATGAAGAAAAAAGGAACCTCGAATCTGTCATAAAAATAAAGACTTAGTTCAGGGGTCAAACAAGACTATCCTATATAAAAGAGGACTTCAAAAGAAACAAAATGATGAAGAAAGCGTTTAAAAATCTTATTCCGTTAAGGAGATATTAAAGCATTAGTTCATGGGTCAAGTAAGTCCATCTTATGTAATAGAGGACTTCAAAAGAAACAAAATGATGAAGAAAGCGTTTAAAAATCTTATTCCATTAAGGAGATATTAAAGGATTAGTTCAGGGGTCAAGCATGTCCATCTTATACTGTATGAAAGAAGATTTCAAAAGAAACAAAATAGTGAACAAATTAAGCATTCAAATATCTTATTATCTACATTTAAAGTTTGGTATCAGTTGTGTAGAAATGACTGAAATCAGACTAGTTGTGATGTCATAGCCTGAGATTCTACAAAGTCTTTAATGTATTTTATCATATTTTGTTCCTTTTGTCCTGCGATTTTGTGGCTTAAAAACCATGGGATATGTCAAAAAGGTAGTAAAACTGAATCTAGTAAGAGTAATTATAATCTACATGTACCACCTGAAAAAAAGTTCAAGGAAAAATAATTTAAGTAGTAAAAAATGTAAATAAACTATCTTTAAAATATATTAACAATTGTCAAGAATGTGAGGATAAAGAAGCCAACTTTCCATAGTAGACTAACTACACCAGTCATTTCTACACAAATAAGACAGAAGCTTTAAACTTGAATATCTCCTTAATGGAATAAAATTTTTGAATGCTTTCTGAACCATTTTATTTCTTTTGACCTCTGAACTAATCCTTTAAATGTAGTAATTAGCATTTCCAAAAAAAATCTAATATCTATACTCTATTTTTTTTTAAAGACTGGTAGATAATACAAGTTTGTTTTTGTACATTACAGCAAATAAACTATTTTATGTTTATCAAAAGAAAAGGATGAGAAAAAACTTGAAATCATTAACTTGACACAAATGTTTACAAGAAATTATACAAACCTGATCATCACTACTCCTTACCCACCTGTGTAATCATCCTCCAAAAATATATTTCCCATTAACAAAAATATGTTTGCAAGAAATTATACAAACAAGAACAATCATGTTTTAAAAATGAAAGAAAAAACAAACATTCCTGATCACACCTGCCTCTAACCCACCTGTAATCATTCCTCCAAATCATACATAAGTCCCTTAACTCCCTACCTCTACCCACCCCACCCAATCCCTAAGAAGATCCTTTTGTTAACACACTAAAGAACTAGTAGGACAAAATACAAATAAAATTAATCATGCAGTGGAGAGAACTCACCCGGAACTGAAATGGAGTAAGAACGTTGCCAAGGCTCGAAGATGAGGTCACCAGCAAGCAACTGTCTGCCTGAAAATGAGAATCAATATTAAATTCAATTACAAGTTCAAGAATATTTATTAGGTGAAATATTTTTGATAAAACTCTAACATCCCTAATATTCATACAAACATAAACTAAAATAACAATAAATAATGATAGTAAAAATAGTAACAAGATAATGCAAGAAAAAGTTACATATTAAAGTACAGAATTTAAAGCGTCATCATAAAAATGAATGCTAAGTAAATGTTGGATGGATCCAGTGGATTTGACTGAGAGGGGCAGACTATGCCATAGCTTTGGTCCATGTACATCAAATGCACGATTATCAAACAAAGATCTTGGGAATTACAAGAGAACAATTATTCTAAAAGGAAAATTCATTAGCTGTAATTCTCCTTAAAATTCTGTTCCAGCCAGTCCAAACCACAAACCTAAATATTGTGACTAATATAACCAGTTATCCTCCCTAAAATAGACCTCTTGCTAAATGATTGACAGTTCATATGGCATGCATGTAATGAAACACCCTGTTCAATTGAAAGATTAGTTAGGGTTATCAAAGAAAACAATGGTTCCCTTATTGCCTGAACTAGTTACAACTACTGTGTGAAATTTTATGAACTGTATTTACTGTGTACAATTATCTTTGGACATGTGGGTGTAATTTGAGTAGCTGGTGTGTGGAGTATCATCAGCAAGTGGAACCTGAGCTTAAATGCTTGTGGTTTCAAAATAAGGAAAGAGATAGAAAAATGATAGGGAAATGTCTGGCCCGATCTGCTGAACTTTGACATCGGGTCCGAGTGTTTATTTTTTCAAGGACAGGACCAGCTAATGTAAAACTGGAACAGTCGTGAAAATATATTCACAAAGTTTTCTAGTATGAGAGATAATTAAATATGATTATACATTTTTTTTCTAGATGCAAAGAAGTTATCTGAATGTCAAGCAAAAAGGTTATTTGCAAATTGATCATTTTATGCTAATTTTGCAGTAAGAACAAAAAAAGGATTATACAGCTAAAGGGAAGCAGCTAGAGTTCTTGATGGGATGTATTTGCAGCCAAAACTGTTTTTATTGTATGCAAAAATTCCCCATTTTCTTACTTTCACTAAAATATAAGCCCAATGAGTTTTATGTGCTGAGAAACCTTCCTTTTTCTCTATTCAAAGTGTACAGCCTCCTGTTCTAGAGTGTGCATTTGCTATTAAAGTATTCATTTGCATAATGATGAATAGTTGGCTATAAATTTTTAGTCCAATGCATCCAAACTCACCAGTGTTTATAACTTACTGATGAAAACATCCTTTTAAAAGTCTAAAAGAATCATCAGCCCCACATTACCCGTATGACTTGGCCCTGTAGTAACCAAATCCACAATACCTGGCTCTTCACAATAAGATCCATTGTGTACATATAGATGATTAGGAGTGTAATTACTGATGCGTAAAATCAA
Source organism: Chiridota heheva (assembly GCA_020152595.1). NCBI lineage: Eukaryota > Metazoa > Echinodermata > Holothuroidea > Apodida > Chiridotidae > Chiridota > Chiridota heheva. The sequence goes on from JAIGNY010000317.1 coordinate 904,592, forward strand.
TGAACTATGTGTGGAGGGTTTCTTAATTGCTTCTAGCAGAGTCTAAAAGTCATACCCGCCAAAATGGAGGTTCTTGCGGGTGAAAAAGACTGAAAAATTTGTAGCGAGGATTGGGCGTAGTGATAATAATACCACTTACCATATAAACAAACCAGTTTATTGCCAAATTAATATTTTTCAAAGACTTTAGTGAGCATTTTTCCGGTAAAATTTGGTACAGTTCCACGCCATGATCTGTAATGAATATGATCTCATTAATACAGTTCCAGTTGAACCCCAAGATGCGGTTAGTTTTACCCTTACAAGCCTGCGAGTATTCTTGAACCAGTCCATCTTTTGGAGAATTGACAAATTCCTGAGGAAAGAAAAAAATATGTTGCATAATCAAGAATTCAGTTGATTAAATCATACATCCATTTTAGAGGTGCTAGTAAAAGCAACACGTGCAAGATTTTTTTTAAATGTACGAAAAGACATAATGTATAAAAATAGCAACCAACTAAACCCCAAATTTTCACATTACCCCCCCCCCCCCCCTCTACTCTAGAATGATTAATTCAACTTCCTTGTAGGCATTCCTGAGGTAAATCTTGCATGTAAGTTCTATTACTGTAAAAGTTTATAACAATAAAACTACATTCCCAGGACAATCTTTACTTGAGTTTTGATACTGAGAACTTGCTAAAGGTCATTTTTTGGCCCACTCATTCAAAGGAATTCATTATGTGAATCTCTGGTGTTAATTTCATGTATTGCATGTTTAGTTTAGTTAATTGTGAAAAAAAATGTACATTCCCAAAACATTTCTTGAATTGATTCCATGACCTTACGAGCAGAGTAAAGTCATCCATTGCATGAGCAATATTCATGGTGAAAAGTAGTAAGATAAACAGATGACTGTAGTATAAACATCTGACTGTAGAATATGTTATAGCCATTGAATGTAGGCTATGGTGTAGTGCATACAGAGGGAGATTATATGCAAATATTGTGAATTTAGGATTACTGGTTGTTTTACTAAAACTGACAAACAGGTAGATGGATGGATGAAAAGACAAGAGGGGCGAACAGAGGGACGGACAGATGGTTGGACAGACATCATGAAGCATATCTTTCTTAGGAGAAATGGTTTGTCAATCATTCACAGCTAATGCACACATCACCTCAGGCATATGATAAGCAGCTATTTTTATCACCAGTTTGCAAACAAATTTCTCCCACTAAGACACCTAACACAGATGAGTGATTTCAATCACAAAAATGCCCTGATTACTCAGCACTTGCTTTCTGTAATCTTATACACACAAATAACCTTGGGCTACTTGGCTGTGGTGTGCATACCAATGGCAGATAAACAATTAGAGCTGTGACCATTTAGCTTGTACATGCTACACGCTCGCAAATCCTTGTAAACGTTTACTAAATACTTTTTTGCGAGTAATCATTTTCATAGTCAATCTTGCCGTTAAAAATCAATATAATCATTCATGATTTAAATCACACACACATTCAGCTGACAAAATTTCAATCAATGACTTTTTACAAACTGTAAACCCAATTAGCATAATCCTTTTTAAATGTGAGAATCACTAATGCGCAGTAATTACCTATGAATTGGGATATTTTGCACTTTGATTTTGCCGAAATCTGAGTAGGCTAACTTGTGAATTGCACCGCTAATGTGCAGCAGTAAACAGTAAAACTAACAATAAGCCTTAGGCCCTAGGCCATAATTAATACGGTTTTAAATCCCACTCAATCAAGGCCCGTTTTACAAGCTGTTAAATTGACCAACAAACACAGTCAAAATACTTAATCATGACATTCAGTACATTTACATGTAAATATTACCTGTCGAGTCAAATAAATTTTGCAAGAAAGAAAAAATATTGCAAAATAAACAAACATAAAAAGGTTTCTAACATCAAACATTCTAGGTGCTTCGCAAAGATGGCAGCTATTTTTTTCGCGAGGACTGATTTTTCAGAACTTCAGGGGTGGTGGCGTAGTTTTTAAATGTTTTACAGCAAGGTATCATAGTATGCAAGATTTTCACAGTGAAACTGAGAGCTGTAGTATGTACGGCAAAAAAGTTACACTATGTTGAGTTTAAATGACATTAAAAGTTAGTTATCTGTTCTTTCTAAAGTGAATTTCCATACATATTTTCCCATAAAAATGATGATTTATACTAAGAAGTAAACTTTATATGATTTGGAAAGCAAAACTTGAGTGTCTATTTGGGCAATGGAGTCAATACTTTTGCCATACTGGTTGCGCAATTTTTTTTACTTCGCATTGTAAATTTGGAGCAATTTTGGTGTATTTCTGAATATTACAGTACTAAATGCATGTAAACAATACACGCTCGCTTTTTTGGAGTGTGCACATTTACTAAAATCCCTAAACATTCACAGCTCTATAAACAATCATTATTTGGAGTTGAAACACAGTACACAGTAAACAGAAAGTCGGGTTGGTAATTGTCATACCTGAGTTTTCAGAATTAAGTCAGGTGTCGGTGCGGGTAGGCTTAAAGAGAAACTTTTCAGCATGATGGCAACCACAACACCCATTAGGGGTCTACTGACATGTTCTGTGTTGTGTTTTACTCACCACAGCTCTCTGAGATCGTTGAACTCCAATTATCTTCATGTCTGGAGAGAACTTGATTGAAATGACAGGTCCTTTATCCTCTATCCTGCAAAAAAGAAAACAAGAAAAAATAGTTCCCTATCAATCAAACGTGAAAAATACTTCCCTGTCAATGAAAAAGTGGGGAAAAAGTTCCTTGTCAATCAAAAGGGGAAAATAGTTCCCTGACAATCAAAAATGAAAAAATAGTTCCCTTTCAATCAAAAGTGCACATTTTGTATTTTTTTAATATTGGAATGGAATGGTCTTAAAACGCATGCCAAAAAGTTTCTCTTTAAGCCTACCGCACCCGGCACCTGAGTTTTATTTTTTTCTGAAAACTCAGGTATGACAATTACCAACCCGACTTGCTGTTCAGTGTATTGTGTTTCCACTCCAAACAATGTTTGTTTATCTGCCATTACCATGCAAGGTTATTTGTGTGTATAAGATTACAGAAGCCAGTGTGAGTAATCAGGGCACTTTTGTGATTGAAATCACTCATCCGTGTTAAGTGTCTTAGTGGGAGAAATTTGTTTGCAAACTGATAAAAATAGCTGTGACTCATAATGCCTGAGGTAATAATGTGCATCAACTGTGAATGATTGACGGACCATTTCTCATAAGAAAAGATATTGTTCATGGGAGACATAAAACCTGACATAATTTTTACTTTATATGATAGATTTGAAAATAACAAATTTTCTAACCAAGTTTCACAACTCAGAAAGCAATCTAACATATTTTTGTACTTATTAAACAAATTATTTCCACCATTATGGGAACAGTCATTTGATTTTAAAACATGGAAGACAATGATGTCATCAAACCAGTAGGATATTACGTAATTCTTTATAATCTCAAGTTTTCAAGCATACAAAAAATTATTTTACATGTGTATGGGTCAAGGACATTTGTTAATATACATAATATTATCAAAACAAGCTGTTGAAAGTTTTCTTGTCACAACACTTTGAAACCATTTCTTTATACAAAATTATAAAGAAATACATTACATTCCATTGCTGTATTAGGCAAATAACGTCATGTTTGACAAGATTTGTATATGGAATTGAACAAAATGGCAGCTTTTGACTTGCAGTTTTGGTAATTGGTTTATTTTTAATTGTTTATTAAATGAATTAAGGAATTTGTCACACTTGATGTCTCTTTTTAAGATGTAAGAGATTCTTATGCTAGACCATATTTCAATAATCTTGGGCAACTAAACTCTAAAAATGTTCAATATCTTTGGTAAAAAAAAGAAACAAAATCTGGCTCTAATTATGCTTCTCAGGGTTGAGATAATGTACTTTCAGAATGTCATGATGAAGGGAGTAGAGTTTCTCTACCACATGCAATACCTTCTAAAGCTCAAATGTTACTCAAGTTGTGTTTACAACTTGGCCAAAGCATTAGCTTTTCTAAACGAATTAATACAATTGATCATTTCTGCTATGGCCGTTGTTAAATTCTAATGTGAAAAATTGCTTTAGTACCTTTGTAGGGGTCCTATGTAATAACCTTCACCCTCTTCCATTCAAATCAAGATAGGGGTTTGTAAGAGAAGATTTAAAAACAATGATAAATATATATAGTTAACAAAGTAGTTTATATCTTTATGGTAACTCACTTGAATGTATGTTCATTTTTGCCATCTGTTCCTTTGACGGTCACTCCCATTGATCCGTTTGACTTCACAGTGAAAACCTAAAGGGCAAGAAAAGGTACAAAAGCATTCAGAGAGCATTGTTTCTGGAGTATTTCTAGGATGGTGCTTGATCAAGGACACTGCTGTTTCGAATTATTTTAAACAATTGACATGGTTAACATGTATTGTAAACTATACAAGGAACTGAAACCTCATTTTAGTTAAAATGGCACGTTCATTTACCATTGCATGTGCAACATTAGTGGCACGTTCATTTACCATCGCATGCATATCATTAATGGCACGTTCATTTACCATTACATGCATATCATTAATGGCACATTCATTTACCATTGCATGTACATCTTTAATGGCATGTTTATTTACCATTGCATGCATATCATTAATGGCATGTTCATTTACCATTGCATGCATATCATTAATGGCACGTTCATTTACCATTGCATGTACATCATTAATGGCACGTTCATTTACCATTGCATGTACATCATTAATGGCACGTTTATTTACCATTGCATGTACATGATTAATGGCACGTTCATTTACCATTGCATGTACATGATTAATAACACTTTCATTAACCATTGCATGTACATGATTAATGGCACATTCATTTACCATTGCATGTACATCATTAATGGCATGTTCATTTACCATTGCATGCACAAGATTAATGGCACGTTCATTTACCATTGCATGCACATCATTAATGGCATGTTCATTTACCATTGCATGTACATCATTAATGGCACGTTCATTTACCATTGCATGTACATCATTAATGGCACAGTCATTTACCATTGCATTTACATGATTATTGACACATTCATTTACCATTGCATGTACATCATACTGGAATTGTGATGCTGACTGCGCCTGCAGCATCCATTTACTATGCAGGATGCAAATTTTATTTTGATGCTGCAGTTCAACCCTCGACAAACAAGTGAATAATTAATTTATGAATGCTTTTCCAAAGTTGAACTTCTTCTGCCCTCAACTGTAATTACTAATAATAATTATACAGAATACTGTATCAGTGTTTGAGTTACAATGCACAGTTTTTGTCTGTCTCATGATCGAAAATATAAAACACGCGCTCTTTCATTTTACGCAAACATTACTTCAGTTTTGTGTATTGTGTATAATGATTGGAAATACAAACCCATAAACCATGTGCTCCATTTCATTCTCTCATTTAAATAAATGTATGCGTTGTCTCTTTTACTTTATTCATCATCTGTGTATTTCTCGCGACAATTTGCCATTGACTTAACTGTGTGGGAATTCCCTTGGTTACGAATGTATCATTTCATAATGCTCATAAGCATTGTATCATACGTAACCAGGTAACATATTTTGTGTATTTGGACTTACCTGTAAAAGTTACAGAAAGGTTGTTCACCGAAAAGGTAAATATAAAGTTACAGTAAAAAAAAGCTAAATCCATCTGAGCCATTAGGCTTATTGAGCCAGTGCTTATCCCTGGTTTCCATGGCAGAAGCAGATGAGAGAACATGACTTCCCCTGGACGGAATGCCAGTCCATCGCAGATTAACTCCCCAGCAGTGTTGGTACTCATTTTGCAGCTGAGTGGACTGAAGCAAGTAGAGTATAAAAGTGTCTTGCTCAAGGACACAATGCAGCGCTCACGATGGGAATCAAACTCGGTACCTCTCAAATACGAGTATGACTCCTTAACCACTGAGCCACAACACCTCTAAAGTTAGTCATACTATTTCAATAATACAATATTTTCTAAAGTCGGCATACTTAAATAGTTTGGCTAGTAGACTTTTATAGATGGCTAGTAGATTCTCCACTACTTTGTCAAGGGTTGCTACAATTCCTTGTCCACTGGGCACAAACTTCTGTGCTTGTGGTTGTCATGGAGTAAATCATGTTGGCCTAAGAATTGTTACCTTTGTGTAACACAAATTTTGTTAGAAACTTGGCTCACCAATGAGCAGAGCAAGTAGTAACAAGTAAAAAGTTATGTCTACCTGAATATGATATTTGGTTGTCCCAGGCAGTCAAAAAAGTGAGTTGTTGATAGCTGAACTCCAGCTTCTTTAAAAAAAAACTTTAAAGAACTGACAGTGACCTACAGTAGGCTCCAAGATATTTCAAGGCCAGTTATCATATAAAACTTATCATGGATCATGTCATTAAGGCCAACCCAAGTCCCAAATCTAAGCCAGAGTTTCCCTGTGGCAAATGTGGCAAGGAAACCACATGGAAAACACCTGCTCTGTGTTGTGACAACTGTGACCAGTGAATACACACCAGATGCATCTAGATGTCAACTACATCATATGAGCTACTAGGTAATTCATTTGTTATTTAGATTTGTAACAAATGTGGCATCCCAAATACAGTACATCTAGGTCCATCTTTAGTGATCTGTCATCAACTCGATGCTACAGCAATAGCTTCACACAACTGGATAACAACAGTTTAATCGCTGTCAACTTAACCATATCAAGCTCTGCTTTACTTCAGGACTCTTGACTTTGTAAGATCTCCTGGTTTACATTAATTATCTCCAAAAAAATCCTACCTGAAGGGCAAAAATTATAGATGTCAACTGCCAAAGCATAAAAAACCAAATGGGAACAGCTCCACTTGAAGATGGACTTAGTCTGCCTAGATGTCATAATAGGTATGGAATCCTGGTTGAGTGAGAGTGATCTTAGTGTCAATCACTTCCCCACAAACCTCTACAGTAATTAGAAGAGATAGGCAGAAAGAAAACCGCAAAGGAGGAGTGTTCATCGCGGCACCCAAGGATCTATCTATTGACAGAGTTGAGGAATTGGAAACAGATTGTAAGCTGCTCTGGCGCAGAATAAATAATGGTAATAACAAGTCTGTGCACATTGGAGCCTACAATGGGCCACATTAATCGGATAAACACAGCATGGATGATGTAGACAAATTGCTGTCTAGGATGAATAGTATCCTTGAACACCAACATGTCATATTCGCTGGTGATCTCAACTTACCTGTTTGGTCCAGGATAAACAAAACTATTTCCGAGAGATATAATTACCCAATAATACATGGACAATTTGGAAATATGTTTGAGAACTTTGGTCTGTACAAAAAGGCTAATTGAAATGGTTTTGCTGAAGACACAAAGAAAGTTTTTAAAGAAATCACAAACAGAGTTTATATACACTTGGTAGATGACCTATATATGATGTTCACAGAAGCAGTGGATGCTGGACTCAAATGTCACATACCTCAAAAGACAGCTAAAAATAGCAATGGCCTTCAGTGCATCACTCCACGTATCAGATGTTTAATGAGAAAACACAATAGATTGTATAAGAAAATGAAAAGACATGACAGCTTTGATCGCTCGAGGTCGAGCTATTAGGCCAGAGACAAAAGATTCTGTGAAACAGGAATGACTCAAAGAAGAATACAAACAGAAATGAGGAAAGCATACTGGACTTACATCGAATCATTGATAACGCCTATGGAAGATGACAAAGAGGAAAAATACACAGGAATGAAGTGTTTTTAAACCTACATAAAGTACATCAGGAAGGACGATTGTGGTGTAGCTACTCTTAAAGTTGATGGCCAAACATACCAAACACCCAAAGACAAAGCAGATGCTCTCAACAAGCAATTTGAATCAGTCTTCACAAAGGAACCTCAAGATGCTGCCATTGATCCTACCCTACTACCTCATCACTCACCATACTCAAGCACAAAGGATATAATCATCACAGATGATGGTGTGGAGAAGATGCTCAGAGGACTAAAACCACACAAAGCACCAGGTCCAGACAATATAAGTCCATGTATCATTAAAGAACTGTCATCTACAATAGCTACCATACTTGGTGCAATATTCTGCACATCCTATGATTTTGATAAAGTTCCTGATGCTTGGAGGAAAGCTAATGTAGTTCCTATTTACAAAAAAGGGAAAAAGTCAGACCCAGCCAATTATAGACCTATTTCACTGACTTGTATTGTTTGCAAACTAATGAAGCACATACAGTAATAGCCAAATCAATTCTCTGCCATGCTTCTGCCAATGAAATCATGTATCCAGCATGGCTTCAGAGAAAAAGATCTTGTGTAACCCAACTGAGTATGATAGAACTCATATCTAAAATCACCAAATACCTTCAAAATGGCATTCAGACAGGTGTTATTGTCCTCAACTTTAGCAAAGCCTTTGACAAGGTTAGCCTCAGCAGATTATTAGTTAAACTGAATTATTACGGCATCAAAGGAAAAACACACAAATGGATTCCGGCCTTCCTCTCTAATAGAACTCAGAATGTAGTGTAGGATGGTGAGAGCTCTTATGAGGGCAAGGCTGTTTCTGGCGTGCCACAAGGCTCAGTTCTGGGACACTGCCTCTTTCTATGCTACAGTACATAATTGATTTACCAGAGGGCCTTTTGTCCAAGGTGAGACTTTTCGCATATGATACTGTAATAAACCTAGCAGTGAAATCAGAGCAGGGACCGAGAGATCATCAATCTGATCTTGACAAATTCGAGTGCTGGGAGAAAAAGTGGGGAATGGAAATCAACCATAGCAAATGCCAAGTCTTTCACATTACTAGGAAAAGGACATCTGTCACAAACACCTACACGCTGCATGGCGAAAACCTAGAAAGCGTTAAATCTACAAAACATCTAGATGTGACAAACCCTGCAGACATGAGGTGGAATGAACATCATAACAACAAAGGCAATAAGGTCCCTGAACTTCATCAAGGGAAACCTCCAAGTCAGTAACACAAGGCTCAAAACAACAGCAAATAACACACTTGTCAGATCCCTAATATGCTCCGTCAGTGTGGGATCCCCACACAGCCATTTATATCAATGAAATTGAAATGATACAAAGGAGAGTTGCCAGATATGTTCTACATAGATACCACAACACATTCTGTATTGGGAAAATGCTTCATGTGCTGGACTGGCCTTCTTTGCAACAACGACAGGAGCAAGCCAGATTATCCATGTTTTACAAAATCCACAACCAGTTTGTTACTATCAACAAGGACCAGTATATTACCCAAATAATGCACACTACACCTGGAACCCAACTTTTTAGATACCATATTCCACTATTCTCGATGCAATTACCACAAAATTCTTATTCTTCCCTCAAACAATTAGAGATTGGAATAGTCTCCCAGCTGATCTTGTGACAGCTAAAAGCTATGTCACTTTAAAGGCCCAACTGTCTAATATGCATGCGACTAAGGGAGCTGCATTCTAATTGTGTACAGTATGTGTACAGTATGTGTACTGCATCTGCACAGCAGTGGTGGTACTTCCTGAAGACAAGCCTGGAGTGTATACTGTTACATCGGATCACTTCATGGCCATTCAGGGAGTGTATTTTAATTTCACAAGGATCTTATTATCTTGTTTCTGACCAAGTACTATTCTCCAGTACATGTTTTAAAAGGTACAGTTTTGTTTTGTGATGTTTATTTAGTGTTTGACACAGTTTGTAATTTTTGTTGCTGTGGACATGTTCATCTTGACCCTCAGGTATCTACACAGCTATGCACACAAGCTGCTCTGTTTCTATAGTCATGGACCTGTTGATGTTTAAAACGTACCCAGGAGAAGATGTTAAGATGGAAATAAATAAACAATACAACTCAACATTTCTGATTGGTAATAATATTTACACACATAGGCCTACTTACATTTACAAATCAATCAATAATCACTGTAGAAGTGACGTCACTAGTATGTAGGCCCCTACTGTAGGTTTGGTTGGTGATAACAAGATTAAGCAACTTTCTTAAGCCAACATTCCCTCTTTTATTCAAAAGGGTTTAGTTTCAAATCTACCAAATGTATTTTAGAAGGGTGAGGAATGGCTAAGTTTAAAATGTTTATAATTCCTTCAAAATTAGACGGTAATGTCTTTCAAGGTTTCATCATAGCACTTTAAAAAATGCTTTAAATGTAAAAAGTGCTTGAGACCGAGTGCGATATTAACAAAGTATGATATGATTATGAACCTGTCCTATGTGGACACTTACCTACGTCCTACACTTTGCTAGGGAGAAAGATAATTTACACTAATCTTTGTTTTCTTTCATTTCTTGTACACATGTAACGTCGTGCCTCAGCTTCTTCTACTGTACTGTTATCAGCCAACCTTTAAATTTCGCGAAACTACCATCAGGCTAAATATATACAATTTTCGCCAAGAATAAATAATTAGTCATTTTAAAATTGACGAAAAATTTGAACTAAAATCTAAGGAAAAATGCCATACCTGTCTTCTAACCTCGTCGTAGAATACATTTACTAACTTTGATATAGGATCAAATCGTGTTGGACTCGAAGAGAGTTCGATGTAATGTGCCGCAGCACCAGCCATCATCTTATAATTTTCATTTATTTTCGCCGGTTTGCTGACCGCAAATGTTAACGTCTTGACGTACCTTTGAATTTTCACACTTACGAAGTAGAAATACAAGAAAGAATGATGTGAACCTTTTTATCTAGTTAGTGAAATCATTGTTTTCAAAATATTGAGAGGGAAAATAAAGTGTTTGAAGTCTAGGATGCACCACTTAACACATATTTGTGTCAAGATTTTACTGTTGTACAAGTATTAAAGTAAAAGGGGGCGTGTCACATTAAAGAGTACCTAAAAGTTTAGGGCACAGGCCTACTTTGTAGCAGCTGCAGCAGCCATGTTTGTGCAGGTACATATCCCTGGTTTGTAGTAGCTGATGTAGGATTTTATGCACCTTTCCATGCTTACTGGTTAATGGACATATATAGTTGTTCGTTTTTAATGTCCAGAAATTCTTATTGCGGGGAGGGGACAGTACCTTTTCGGTAAATTTTGAGTCTTAATATAGCACCTGGTAGAACCTGGTTTAATTTTCATCTAAACTAGATTTCTGATTCCTTAGGTTAATCACATAGACACAGTGTTAAAGTCACACTGTAAATCCTTCCATTGCTTAATCATTGCGCAATCATTGCGCATGCGTTACACTGATTGGTCTTTTATCGGGTAGGCGTGGTTTCTACGAGTTAGCGCGCATTTTGATCCGAGAGCTTATACTGGTAACATCTCTGAGAGAGAGAGCCTGGGAGACTTAGTTTTAAGAAGTTGAAAGTAACGGAAGTAAAGTTTGCTAACTCAAGGATTTCTTAAGCGCTAATATATTGTGAAGTCCATCGGCTTTCGGATATTTATTTTGCTGGTTACCGAAGACTTTGGAAAAATTATAGAAATCAAGAGAATATATCTACTATCAGTAGCGTAGCGGATTTTTGTATTGAAGGGGGAGGGAGGGGCGGAATTCAAAGTTAGCCAAATCTGGGCCGATATTTCCTGTCCTCAGGCTGGCAAATTTGTCTGTTTGTTAGATCCACACTGAAATAAAGGAAATGTTGCATCTCCCTATCCCTTTTGTTTTTTTAGATTAGTGGCCAAGAAAGTTAATATTCTAATCAAGATATTTTTTTTTCCATTAAATAATCAATGCCGTACCTTTTTACATGACAGGACCGTAGGAGACATTAGATTATTGGAGGGGTCAAACTCATCCTTTGCTTCATGTGGCATTATTTAGCTTATACATTATAATATACATATGAATTTACCATACCACTTTGCAATTATTTGGGAATATGCCCCCTTCCCCTGCACCAATATGCTCCTACAGCCCTGACAGCTATTCAATATGTGTTTTTTTTTTCTCGACTTAAAACGGTTAATTTTCCTCAAGAAAACGATAAATCTATAAAACTTCAAGGGGCGTTTCCCCTGTAATCCTAGGAATTGGCCTATGCATCACCCCCCCTCCCCCCTATCCCTTTCCCGCCTCCATCATTCCCATACCTTTTTTTTAATCTTTTAATCAACAATTATACTTGTTATACTATATCATATTTGTGTTGTTAAATTTCCTTTAGAAAAGGTTGATTTCACCATTTTTGTCATTATTGGGAAGAGAAGGAAGGGGGAATGGGAAGACTGTTTTAAAGGGCACCCATGCTCTAGTTGGTGGCTAATTTATCTAATCATGTTAATGTTTAGCTAATGAACTTAATCAATTCAAGTAACTTAAATTGAATAGGTTTAATACTTATATGGGATTATATGGGATTTGACGGAAACTTCAGCCCCCAATTTTTTTTAAAAGATTTAACTTTTTTGCTTCTACTTGAAAGCTATTAAAAACAAGTGTTCAGTTTCTGAGAAATGATTCCCAACGATTTTACCTGATTATGTTTTCTTGTCACAGACCATTTTCGACTAATTGTAGATGTTTCAAACACCAAGCTAAAGAGATCAGTGGGGTAAAATTTCAGACCCCATTAAACTACCCATTGTTCATTTTGGGCACTTAAAAAATACTAAAAGTTGCCAGAATTCTAAAAATGAACATGAATCAAAACTTGATTGTGTTTTCCCCATGGCAAAGGTATAGAGAACCCACTGAAATGATAGGAGATAGGGTGTGGAGGGGTGGGAGAGTCGGGTAATGCAAGGGATAATTGGGCAGCTACTTTCAATTAGCATGTTAAAATGTTCGAGGTAGCATTGGTTAAATTGATTTAAAATCCACTAGATAAAGAAATTGAAAAAAAAACTCAACAAAACGATACAAATTGGCCGTTTTACAGCTTTTTGATTGTGTGCAAATGTGCAGTGTTACTCTTGTGATGTATGAACACAACACCATTTCTATTTTCTATGTAAATCTATTGTTTTTTAACCACCTGCCATTTATCTTTGAAAACGTGAAGAAAATTCTGACCATACCCCCAACCAACCTCAAGCTGGAGAAAGCATTTTGAACATTTTCAAGGTATTGAATTATTGGAAGAAATATATAAAAAAAAAAAATATTTTGAGGTATTTTTACATAACGTTTTTTTTCAGTAAATTTAAGAACAATTAAAACTTTTGATTAATGATAACTTGAAAACTGCACATGCTATTTTCAAAATTCAAAGACTGTTAAACTCAGTATTTAATGCGCCTTTGGGTAAGTGGTTGTAAATAAACCTTTAACGTTGCTATATGAAGGTGATAAATATCTAAGGATTGTTAAAGTTATTTGGGGGTGAAGAGGGAGTGGGTAATTTGAAGAGAAAATTGGGAACATAAAATGCTTTTTATAGAAAACGTAAGCCATGTTCAATAAAAAACAAATAGTTATATGACTTTAGGAGTGGTTTTTGATACATCTGTAATCTTTGTAGATTTCTTTATGAGAGATTTTTCTCTAAAGTATCATCATTAATTTTGATATATCTAGCTAGTTTGTATGCAGGTAGGCCACACAATACCTTTCCTTTAAAGATTCGGTTTGTTGGTTTTCGGAAAATTTTAAACTTTTTTTCCCCTAAGATGGTTTTCACTGACCAGGATTTATACCAAAACAATCTAACAAACTGAATTTTCTATTGTGCAAATTTTATGACTTTTTGGAAATTTTTGGCAGGGGAGGGGGGAGAGGGGGTGAGGGGAAATTAGCCACCAGAATATAAAATACCCTTCCAGTGATGTTGTTGGTAATAAAACAGATAACGGCATGCAAGCTTCAAGACCCATACCCATCATTACCTTCTGTCCGTGAGATGAGGGCCTTAAATCTGTTTGTAGTGGTTGACAGAGTATGGAATTTCCTTTGCAATTGTAACCAGCTATATTGGTGCATACTATTGGTCAATGGTTATGCAATGTTTACAGTTCTCTTATTCTTTAACTTTCTGTTTCTGTCATTCCATTTCATTTTTGGTCTTGTGTACTTGTTTTTTACCTCACTAAACTGCAGTGAACCACCTGATTGGTCCATTAGAGCTACCAGTCATCTTCTTATATTGCTACTGTTCACATTTGTACAAAAAAGACTTTATAAACCCCAAGCAAGAAAGAAACAATCTGATTTAAGTTGATTTTGTTCTTTTATTAAAAAGTACCAGAGAAACACAGAAATATTATCCAATACTAGTACATTCTTTCACAATTAAAATTACAAAATATCTAACTAATTATTCACCAATCCATACTTTGATTGATCAATAAGTCGAACAAGTATTCAAATACCCGTTATACATAGTCTCTAATATTACTAACAACCTAAGTTACAAACTTAGGGGATTAGTTCAGGGCTCATGCAAGTTTATTTTATATGAAAGAGGACTTCAAAAGAAACAAAATGGTGAAGAAAGCATTCAACAATATTATTCCGTAAAGGAGATATATAAGTTTAAAGTTTGGTATTATTTGTGTAGAAACACTTGAAACCAGACTAGTTGTGATGTCAAAGCCTCAGATTCCTTAAAGTCTTTATGTATTCTATCATTTTTTGTCCTGCAATTTTGTGGCTTAAAAGCAGTGGGATATGTCAAAAAGTAGTAAAACTGAATCTATGAATGGTAATTATATAAGCCACCTGAAAAATTTTGAGGAAAAATATTTGAAATAGTGAAAAAAATAATTTCACTTTTTTTAAAATACATTAACAATTGTTAAGAATGTGAGGATGAAGACGCCAACTTTCCAGAGTAGACTTACTACACCAAACATTTCTCCACTAAACTTGAATATCTCCTTAACGGAATAAGATTTTTAAACACTTTCTTCATCATTTTGTTTCTTTTAAGTCCTCTTTCATATACGATTGACATGCTTGACTACTGAACTAATCTTTTAAGGGAGTGCATAGTGGGGCTTTATCAAACATCACAAAATGGAAGCCCTTATAATTCATTGTTTCATAAAATTGGGCAATTAGGGATCCAATCCGGAAAATGATTATGTGTTCTTAATATACGGAAGATCGCAACTCTTATACAAATACTATTATATAATATTCCTTGATTAGAATTGATAGAAAATTGAAAACACTGATGAAGGAAAATATTGCGTCTACTGGCACATGCATCATATATAAGAATTACTCGAAGAGGCGATGTCGTCTCAAAACAAATCACAATGACGTCAGTAAGTACATGGCATGTACTCACACACGTCATCAACGTATTACAATCGTTCAGAGAAACGTAACAGTATATTATATATTGCGTGTATGAAACTCAGGTATATACTGTATGTATGTGTGGTAACAACATGACACGGCCGAATTGAGCAGAGCTGTACAAATTCGACGTTGGTTTAATCAAGGAGCTACCACCTGAAATTAACTCAAGTTAATAGCTCCATGTTTTAATTTAAATGAGGGGGAAAAACCGAAGAAAATCATATTGCCTTAACAAGATTCAAACTCTTTACGTTTGGCACAAAAGCAAATCCGAAACCCATCGCTTTATTCATTCAGCCACAGCAATGCTGATTTGAAATGGTTGCTGTATTATAATATAGTGCAAAATATGATAAAAAGAGGCGCGTATAGACATTAATTGAACTTTCAACCAATAACTAGAAATGTCGGAAGGACAGTATGCTCAACTATTCAAAGCTACATGTAGTATAAAGAATGGGCTTATAGAGGGAAGTATATACAGAAATAGGGAAGCAGGGGCAGATGATTTTAAATTACTTGAGCTTTAAAAGATGCACTTACATTTTCATTTTGCACTACCAGCTTCAATATATCTTTGAGTTTTCCCAGATATTTTTAGACAAAAAAAGCTTAAGGTTACCTCACCCAGTAACTCAGAAAACATGTAAAACCAAGCAGTCTTTATAACTACAACACCTCTTTAATTGAATAACAAAGAAAGGAGAGGCCCTGACTTGCCAATGTCAACGAAAGAATGCCATTCATCCCCTTTCCAACCTGTACCCTCCCCCAGCCCCTACACATTCCCAGAACCATATCCTGGATTGAAATACAACTTCCAATTTTAAATTAAGAAAATATGTGTGTCAAGCAAAATCAAGCAGCATGGAAAATGTACAATAACATTAAAGAAAAATTATGCGAACAATATTGCTTTATGTATGACAAACTAGACATTGGAAATGATACAAATCCCCTCACCGCTAATAACGCATATTCCAGAATGTCCCACATTCCATCCCAACCTGTCCCAATTGTCATCCCACCGTTCCCACATCTATACTCCATGAAATTACACCTGAAAACCAGATACTGTTTGTCATTCCACCACTTGCATGACCCACATGCCATTACAACTGAAATCTAGATGACATCCCACCACATGCCAACCCACCCTGTTCCACATGCAACCCACCCTGTTCCATATGCCAACCCACCCTGTTCCACATGCCAACCCATCATGTTCCACATACCAAACCACCCTGTTGTACATGCCAATCCACCCTGCCTAGCATGCCAACACATCCTGACCAACATCCCACTGCACCTTGCCCTCCATACAATTCCACCCTGTCCCACATGACCTCACGTCCTCAACCTAATTCCTACAGCTACTTTATCATCATGTCATCTTCTACCCCACATCCTGCTTATTGTTTATATTTCCTAAACCCCTAATTTAACATTTTTTTGAAGGAAACTTTCATTTGCTTCTTTATTCATGGCAAGACAAACATTTTGATTGCTACACACGTCAGGAATGTCAATATCA
Source organism: Chiridota heheva (assembly GCA_020152595.1). Taxonomy (NCBI): domain Eukaryota; kingdom Metazoa; phylum Echinodermata; class Holothuroidea; order Apodida; family Chiridotidae; genus Chiridota; species Chiridota heheva. Next base: position 921,452 of record JAIGNY010000317.1, read on the forward strand.
TAACAAAACTAGAAATGTGCAGTTAGTAAGTCATAAGCCATATATTTTTGATCTCAGGTCAAACATATTGCAGCAACTGTACACTTTACCTCACCATTAAGTGTGAACAATGTTCTTCACATATACTGTATGATCATTTGTTTAAGCATGATCATTTGTTTAAGCATGATCATTTGTTTAAGCGAAATCATCATATGCACTTTAATTCAAGAGATACCACATATACAAATATTTTCATTGCTATGCAAATAGGCTAATTAGTATGCACACACAATCCCCCAACCATGCTCAACTAAACAGTACCAATGCCCTCTACCACTGAACCACATAGCAAGTTATTATCTCAGGTTAACTATTTTGTATGCAAGTCTATCGTTATGCAAATAACCTACTTAATATGCACACTACACCTTACCACTGAGTGTAGACAATACTCTTCACATATATGATCATTTGTGTAAAACAAAATCCCCACTCCCACTTTAATCTAAGAGATATAGATACAAATATTTCATTGTTATGCAAATAAGCTAATTAGTATGCAAACACAACCCCAAATCACGCTCATTTGAACAGTACCCATGTCCCCTACCGCTGTAAAAAGTACCAAGTTATCATCTAAGGTTAAATATTTTATGCAAGTCTATTGTTATGCAAATAACCTACTTAATATGCACATTACACCTCACCATTAAGTGTAGACAATGGTCTTCACATATATGATCATTTGTGTAAAGTACATCCACTTTAATTTAAGAGATATCATAGATACAAATATTTGTATTGTTATGCAAAAAAGCTAATTAGTATGCACACACAACCCTCAATCATGCTTATTTAAACAGTACCCATGTCCTCTACCCCTGTGCCAAGTTACATGAATGTACATCAATCATAACTTAAGTATGCGCTCATGAATGTTAAACATTTTGTATGAGTCCATTGTCACGCAAATAAGCTAATTAAAAGCACTTCACCTCAACATTAAGTGTAGACAATGCTCTTCACATATATGAGCATTTGTGCAAACAAAATCTCTACATCCAGTTTAATTTAAGAGATATCATAGATACAAATATTTTCATTATGCAAATAAGCTAATGAGTGTGCACACACAACCCTAATCATGCTAGCTTGAACAGTACCTCTATGCAAAGTTACATGAATGTACGTTATGAAAACTTTTAACCAAAAACTCTAATCAAAACCTTAACCTGATATATATTTCCATTATTATGCAAATAAGCTCAGTAGTATGCACACACAATCTTCCAATCATGCTCCTTTGATCAGTACCCATGTCCTTTACCCTTACGCCATGTCACATAAATGTACACCATTCATAACTCAAGTTATGAAAACTTTACAGGATGCCAACACCCAGCGTAGTAGAATAGCTCTACTATTCTTTGAATAATCAAGCTAAAAAAATAAAAACTGAATGTCCTTAAGACGATATCGCACCTTTAAAATAGCACTCGGCAGAAATGTGAGTGCGTACTATCTTGAGTCTCTAGAATATTCAAATATACTTTTAATGCATGTGATGATATTGATAACCTTTTATAGAATATTCAAATCAACCAAAATCATTTTTAACGAACATTTTTTTTTTTTTTTTAACGACAAGCGTATTAAATGTGAGACTTGTTAGCACAAAGATGCTTCACTATTCAACGGAGAACATCTTTCAATAGTCAGACATTCAATTTATAAGGCATTGCAAGATACAATAATGTGAATCAACTACTTTGAAATATTGCTTAAAACAGGAAATAATAAGCTTCAAAAATGAGCTTCAAAGATATCAAAAAGGTTTTGTCTTAGATAGTGGCTGTGCCAGGATTTTAATGCTGGAAGGGGGGTGGGGTGAAAGGGGTAGCAAGAGAGGGGCACTTATGTCTCATGGGGGCAAAAGCCTGTAAATCATAAAATATCTCTTTTCAAAATTTTCTGGGGGGAAAGTGCAAAATGATCTCTGGGAGGTGGCGGAAGGGGGGGGGGGCACAAATAGCACTGTAGTACTGACAGTCTTAGAATGACTGTATAGAAAGTGTGATTTACAAAAGTTATTTAGAGGTATATGGACAGGTAGCAACAACAACAGCTTAAAATGTACTAAAACCTTTTTTTTTTAAGCCTCATCAAAATCAATTAGAAATTGACCATTTCATTGCATGTTAAAACTGACATACCTAATTAGCATAATTTGTGCAAAATTTTGTAACCTCAGAATAGAAAAATGTGAAAATTGCTCAGGTTAACTGATTGTTTTTCTGTCCTTGCCCCAAATATTTTGAATGGGAAAAGTTTACTGTTGTGAACAGGAAATTGGATATTATTATAAATTTGACACTGAATTAAGCAGTCAATCACATTCTGAGAACCTTTGATATTTGGGAAAGAAATATAAAGAATTGCATTGAAGAATTATAATTATATTTCTGTTCATATATCAGCATGTTTGTACATGTTGGAAAATTGTACAAACTTTAATTTGTCATAACTTACAAACTATAAGGCTATTGTGACCATTTAAAAACTGTTCTGCCCAAACTTGTATGCTTTTCCATCTGAGTAAAAATTTGCTATATACCTTTAAGACACTTATATATTAATGTAATTTAATAAATACTGTTTAATCAATTTAAAAGGAGCAATGGATCGAAACATGAGGGAGAATTATCCCAAGAAGAATTTAGTGCTGCTCTTGTGCATGCAACAGTAGTGAAAATCCTCAGAGCTACTAAATCTATTAAAGAGTCAAATCAATAGCAGAATTGTATATGATGTACAGTATGTCTCCAATTTCATGTATACCATGGTTAAACGATTAGTTCAGTGGACAAGAAAATCCATGTTTTATGAAAAAGGACTGTTACACCAAGTTATGTCATAAACTACGAGTAATATAATACCCACTGTGCTATGTAATATAGTACCCACTGTGTTATGTAATATGATTCTTTGTGTTATGTTAGTTACAAAGCATTTTGTAATAAAAATTGTTGTGTTATGTAATAAAACCACCCATGGCATTTTGTAATAAAAATTTCCATGTAATGTAATGATGAAATTACTACAAAACAGTTTTCCGTTAAGGAGATATTCAAGTTTTAAGTTCTGTCTCATTTGTATAGAAACAACTGATTTCAAACTAAGTGTGACCTCAGATCCTCACTTTCTTCAAAGTCTTCTTAAATTCTATTATATAATTTTCTTGAGATTTTGTGGCTTTTTAAGTAGTAAAACAGAATTTAGTCAATCATTTATAATTCAGCACCTGAGGAGAATTTGAAGAAAGTTAAGTCAATTGGTAAAAAAGTTAAAGTAATTGTCTCTAAAATATATAAATTGTTAAGAAAGTAACGATGAGAGTGCAAACCTTCCACAGTAGACTTTCTGCAACAGTCATTTCTTTACAAATAACAACTTTAAACTTGATATCTCCTTAACAGAATAAAATATTGAAGAAGTTTCTTCAACATCTTTGTTTTAAAGTCTTCTTTCATTTTGTTTCACCCCTGAACTAATCCCAGGGGATGGGGGCACTTCGTTCATAAGTTTGTTTGTTTGATGAGGGCTTAACGGCACCACGACAACGAAGGTCAAATTGTGCCTGAGAGGTCAGATCATTCTAGAGGTAGGAAGGAAAGGAAACAGGGGGAGAATGAGAGAAATTCAAGAACAAAAGGTCAGAAAGCTGTGATCGAGAGGGAAGGTGCATACTGTAGTTGAAACAAAAACAAAGTAGAGAGGGGGTGGAAGAGGAGAATTCAATATGGTTGTAGGAGGAAGCATGATGAAGGAAGGAGATAATTTCATACGGAGGATTTTTCTGGAATAACTCCGCAATTGAGTTGTGGGGAGCGAGGGAAACTTTGGGAAGGTTGTACAGGGGGCAAGCAAGGAGAACGTGATGAATTGTGAGGGTGGGTGCAATGGCAATTGTTGCAGAGGAGGTTGGGAGGAGCCAATAAAGTGGGAGTGAGTGAGGTGGGTGTGACCAATTCTAAGACGGGTAATATGAATGTTGTCTATACGAGAGAGGTTGTTGATGGTGAAACCTTGATTTCATTTGAAAGATTGAGAACAAAAGGACATCCATACTGTTTTACAATAATTAATCACCCAATGCTTTTTGAATGACAAGGAATTTATTAGGGAGATATTTCTACCACTCACATGAATGTCGTAGATGATGAATACCATTTTCTTCTTGTCTGCCCATTCTTATCGATTATTCATAAGAGGTTTTTACTGCAGTACTACATAGCGCACTTAGACAGGTTGAAGTTCAAAAATAGGTTGATTAAAGATTCCACGCATACCTGTCATTTACTATATCTTCTTATCCAACATGCCATAAAAGCCCGTGAAAATCATGTTGCCAATTAACATCATGACACCATTTATCAGTCTCTTGTTTTTCACATTTTAGAAACTTTTCATATGGATTGCGTCCCTTCAATTGTTACTGTACATCACTTGTTTGTTGTATTACGTTCTGTATATGTGTAAAGGGCCAATGGCCCAGTTTACCAATAAATATAAATTGAATCAAAATAATTTTTCAGGCAAATTTTCTCATACCATCTAAAAGCATCAGTAAATAAAACTTTATGCAAAGAATAGAAAACACAACATCTTTTTGTTTTATGTTAGATTTCTTTAAAAACTGTGTGGTTTTTATTGTAGCTCCTTTTAATTCATCTAATCATTAGACTGAACCAGGGGCGGACTGGCCAGTCAGTCCATCGTCAATAACCACCATGGTGCCTCCCCATTACCCAAAAATGAAAAAACTTCCCAAAAATTGAAAACAATTTCCCAAAATGTGGTTCCCCCAGCCCCGTCAATGTGTCCCTTTGGGGCTCCTCAACCAATGGAATTTTAATCCCCAGTCCGCCCCTGGACTGAACTTATTTAACTGAAGTCTTCTTTGCCCTTCGTGAACTGGAAAGTACTGGACGAGCTCTCTGTGGCCTTCTGTCATCCACAAACACTGCATCTGTAAAAGACAAAAATCATTTTAAGACGTCAACAAAAATAGAAAAACACACCACATAATGATAGATGCAGATATTGCCTCTAAAGAGACCGATTTTGAAATTGATCAATATCAATCGGTCAATATTCAATTTCTGGAAATATGTTTTACATGGTTAGGTCACGAGCTCTCTTCTTGTATCAGCTGAAAATAAGCAAACTTCAAAAAAAAAATTCCTGTAGTTTAGTTCAGTAGTGGAGTTAGGCAGTAACAAGTGATCCCTGAGGTATTTCCATAGCCTCCACTATCAGGAAATCCAGAATTGCCCCCCAATATGCACTCAAAAGGGCAATAGACCAAAAGGTGATGGCACAATTTTCTAGAGACTAAAATATTCAGCTAAGCTTTTTGACCCATGTGAAGAACTGTACAACTTCTCTAACATAAGTATGTATACCCAGTACTTATCCAAGATTCCTACAAGATAACATTTTATCATTTAAGCAGGCAAAATAGGTCAATTAATATTTGAAAACTTCACCAAAGAGATGCCCTCACTTATGAGTCTTATTCTCCTTTAAATACATCACAGCAAACTCCCAACAGTGCATGAAATCACCATAGTCAACTACATTTCGCCAGGAGCATGTCTCAAGACTCGTTAGGCATTGTTTTCACCAATCTCCCTCTTCCCCGCCCGACAGTAATTTGGATCTAGATATAACCAAGCTCTTACTTTTCTTCAACTGTTGCTGAATGGTCAGGGGAACCTTTTGCCAATCCGATGAATGTTGCACAGCAGAGAGATTTCTTGCCATGTAGTCTAAGCACTGGGAGTGGAGATCACTGAGGGCAGCGATAGCATCCTACAGAAGAAGATAAAACAGGGACTGTTTAAATGATCTTGCTAGAGGCCTTGAGTTGTAGTCTTAAATGAAAATAAGAACATCAAATTTATTCCACTTCTGCAAAAAACTTCAGAAATATGAGGATGAAGCTTGCAATTAAAAAAATGACCGACCGTTGAAAATTATCAACAGTATTGGCAAGATGTTATGCATCAGAATGATGAATATCATGATCATCATGATGATGATCATGATGAAGATCCTCACCATGATTACATCATCATGATCATCACTCTTGTTGCACAAAAACACTGTCCATGATCTATTGATCATAATTGTTTAATTGTTGGCAATCATTTCCGCCAACAATGATCAGAGTTGAAATTAATTCTAAAAATTCCCATGGTTCTGAATAAAGGTGTCAAAAATCTTCCCAAAAAAAATTGCAACAAAAATAATATTAATGTAGTGAATACATTTTTATTTACTTCCTGTTTTCGTAAATGGTGTTCTTTTCATCACACAATTACATGGGGGACATTTTTAGAGCACATATTTACCACAAAAACTACTGTTTATTCAAGAATTTAAAAAAAAATATTTATATGTATATATATTCTTTTTTATATATTTTTTTTCTTCCCACGAATTCCGATTTTTCAGCAAATAACCGCCGGAGCCGTAGATTTAGTTTTCAGCTCTGACAATGATATCTACATCATAATGAGACATGTTGTTAACTAACATTTAAATGCCCTTGAGCTTCCTCTTTATCATACATTGAAACCTCCCAAACTTCATTGAGTATCCTCTTGGTATTCACTTGTTATAAAATTGATCTCAGCTCAAATGTGAAGTGAATTCTAAATACACTTTGGCTTCCACAAGAGGTTCCTGTTGAATCTTTGCAATGTCTTATTATATTTTGAAGAGACATACTGTTCAATGCTGCTGCAATGACCAATACAAGTCAAACCAGACATCGCAAATCATACAAATCCCCACGCTGCTAATAACACACCTAGGCACCCTCTCTCCACATTCCACATGAAATACAGATGTCTCTCCACCACATGACCCACATGCCATCACACCTGCAATCAAGATAACATCCCACCACATGCCATCCCTCCCTGTAAACACACCATCCCACCCTGCCCAACAGGCCATTCCATCCTATCCCACATGCCATCACACCTCAAATCCAGATAACATCCCACATACCAACAAACCTTTTCCACATACAATGCAACCCTGTATCACATGCCATCCCTCCCTCTTCCAATGCCATCCCACCCTGTCCCCCATGCCTTCCTCTCCTCTCCCTATGCCATCCTGTCCTGTCCCCATGCCATCCCACTTTGTCCCACATGCCATGCTACCCTGCCCACATGCCATGCCACCCTGTTCCAGATGTCATCCCACCCTGTCCTACATATCATGCCACCACCTTGTCCCACATACCATGTACCACCCTGTCCCACATATCATCCCACCCTGTCCTGCATGCCATTCCACCCTGTCCCACATGCCATACCAACCTGTCTCATAATCCATTCCATCCTGTCCTCCATGCCATCCCACCCTCATAAAAACATGCTCTACTTAAAATTTTCCCCAAAATAAACCAAATAGTACTGAATAGGACAGATCTACCTAACAAATCAGAATGAAAATCCATTGCAGATTAATTTGGAGACTTATTGTTTATATTTCTATTCATCCCTAAGACACTTAATCACAAATTCTTTGGATTGTTTTGATTATTTTTCATGCCAGAACAAATATTTTAATTGCTATTCATATCAGGGTGCATTTGTTGTAAGTTCTTTGGAGGGGATAGTCTCCATCATATAAATCCTTTTCAAGCAAACTAGAACAATAGTTGAATTCCCTTCCAAGAGTAGAAATGTTTTCTTTCCTGTAGCTCGGCGATTTTTAATAGGCGGCCCGTGGGCCAAATCTGGCCCGCCAGACAATCCACTCTGGCCTGCAAACAATAGTCGGAGCAGGAAAAAAAAAATCTGAATGAAATCGGTAAAAATCCCAAATACTTGTTTATTTCGGGTTTTCCTTGGCAGATCTGCACACTATAACATCGCAGCTTATCAAGTAAAATGTTATCTTTAGTTCCATTATAAAATAGACAGACTCGCGGCTTGTCAAAGGAATGCTGATTAGAGAACCGCCGACATCTGGCATAAATCCTTCTTATCGCGCGTGCTCTCAACTTGTTTGTATTCAGGGATTGTTTTGACGGGGTTTGTTTGTCACGTGACGCTGGTTTTGTCATGCAATTGGCCCATGGCCTGAGGTTCTTGTAAAATGATGGCCCATGGAAAAAAATGATTAAGAACTCTTGCTGAAGCTGAACAATGCATGTGGTCGGATGGACAATAGCTGTGGATGAATGGACAGACTGACGAGGGCATAACAAATATTTATGACCACTTATGGATATTAATGAAAACTCACTTTAACCAAACGTGATTACTTCAGTTCTTCAACCAATCAACTGCTGCTGGAATTTTCCATTTGTTACCCAACCAATCAACTTCAGTTGCCAGAGGACAGGTTGTAGCAACAATGCGTATATACCTTCAGGTATAACACACGTATGATTAGGGTTTGATAGCATTTATTCATATGCTTGGTCCCATACCCCGTGTGAATTGTGCAGATGGTCAAGAATCCTCCCCAGTAATTTGATTGGTCGATAAGATTCTCCCAGTATACAATGGGTATATTATGGACATATGAACTTAAGTCATGTGACATTATTTAAATTAGTTTTCCGGAAATTCCTGATCCAGATTTGTAAACGTCTATAGAGTATCAATCGTCATTTTGTCTATGTCTACATCAAAGCATCATATGACCACAACCAACCAATCAAAAGTCTCTTAGCTAAATGATAATGACTATTCATACCCCATTCCAGGCTATGTAATCCTCTAATTTTTCCAATCTCAAAATGGTAAGAAAGACTGATGGTGTTGATTGCGGAGTAAGCGTTGAAACAACTTTCTTGAAGAGCATTGCAAGAAGATCCGTACTCCATCCAAGACCCTGAAAAAAAAAGAGATTAAAAAATTAGTTTAGCAAGTCCATCTTATATGAAAGAAGGCTTTGAAAGAAACAAAATGGTGAAGAAAGCGTTCAAATATCTTATTCCGTTAAAGGTATATGGACAGGTAGCAACCACTTTGCATAAATTGATAATGCCCTTCATACACACTCACCACAAACACTTCCTTATAAAATCGATCCCAAAATGTGCAAATTCTGGCTTATTTTGATGTCTTCAAGCGTATGCTTATTACGTATTGGTTTTTTCGTGATGTAAGGATAGGACAGTACAACAAATAATGGATCGAACTTGAGTCAATATTTTCTCTTTATCCACACGAAAATGTCCTAAAATAGTTAGCATACCCATAATTAAGCGATATTCAGATGTCTGGTGCAATGAAACTGATGTTTTGAAGTAGCCTAGGTCAATGTGACACAGTGGAAGTTATGCATTGTAGGCCTCGCTGTGTCCTTATTCTTACGTCACACACCTTTTTTAATAGTGGAAGTCCAGCCATTTCTTGGGGCTTAAATTTTCACTTTTTAAGGAATATCTCAGAAACGAGTGGAAATTTTTGATAGATGTATGTTAATGAAATGTTCAGAATATTAGAAGGAACATATTTATGGCAAAATAGCTACCTGTCCATATACCTTTAAGGAGATATCTACCTCTAAAGCTTGGTATCATATGTGTAGAAACGACTGAAATCAGACTACTTGTGATGTCATAGCCTCAGATTCCTCAAAAATTTGTATGTATTCTATCATATTTTATCCTGCGATTTTGTGGCCTAAAAACACCATGGGGTATGTCAAAAAAAGTAGTAAAACTGAATCTAGTAAGGGTATTTATAATATACCACCTGAAGAGAGTTCAAGGGAAAATAATTTAAATAGTAAAAAATCTAAACAAACTTTCTTTAAAATACATTAACATTTGTTTAGAATGTGAGGATGAAGATGCTAACTTTCTACAGTAGACTTACTGCACCAGTCATTTCTACACAGATAAGACACGATCTTAAACCTGGAATATCTCATTAACTGAATAAGATTTTTGCATGCTTTCTTTACTATTTTGTTTCTTTTGAAGTCCTCATTCAGGGGTCATATGCTTGAACATTGTAATGAACTTTGAATAAGTTCTTGAAGGAATATTCCCGTGAATTTTAACTTTCATATATATGATAGAGGACTATTCAAAAAACAAATTGGTGAAAATATCTTGTTGATATCTTTTCCCGTTTAGGAGGTATTTTATTTCAAAACTTTCATCAGTGTGACCTCACACGATCCTCACAGTGTACATTATGATGTCAGAAAGACATATCCAAGACTATTTTTTTATGAAAAGTGATAAATAATTGCCCCTTTTTAAAGTATTCACTTGGTTGGAAATGTGACCTGTGGTCATCAGACTGCATAGCAATCGCGCGCATTCACCCTGCATTGGAGTAAAAACAAAGCGATCAGCTGTGTTTGTTTACATGCCATACGTACCGCACACAGTAAATGCATATGGACTTGCCCACGTGTATCGCGCAAAGCTTTGTTTTCACTCCAGCAAATGATTTTATCTCCCGGATGTGACGTGGCACCAACCAAGTAAATTGGATGCATTTTTGTGTAATTATTGAGATGGGGTATAACATGAACTTGACAAGAACATGCTTTGCCCATTCACTCATGTATCTTACACACTAACATTTTTTTTACAGACATTAATACGAACTTGTCTTCAGTCTGCCTCTATGACATAACAATGTACAGCGAGGCCATACTAATGAAATCTTTAAAATGTACTAACTCTTAACTGAATAATGTTTTTGATAGTCCTGTTTTATTCTCGTGGTCGGAGTTCACGTAACCGTGTATGAGCTCAGTACAGTTTTGCCAAGTTGGAGGGGAAAATTGATCATTACAATCAATGGAATATTTCTTATAAATATTTTGTGTCGCTTCAGCCAGTAAGCAAAAATTAATGGTACTCATATATGTTATAAACTATTATCTAATACACAACATATTTAAAGAAAAATCAATTTTGTCCAGTATTTGTTGAAAAATGACAAAACATCAAAAGTATTCCTCCCATTGACTGCAATGATAACTGACTGTTTGTTTTCCCCTTTGACTAATATGGGAATATTTCCATTATTTTATAAACATAACAGGATGATGGGCTAAGAAGAGTTAGTCACACCATAAAAAGCCCAAACTAACACCACCACAACCACAACAAAAATCAAAGATGCCCAGAGTTAGTAAAGAACTTATCAATGTTGACTACCTTGACCAATTAACTTATTTTTTGAGGTGTTAAGCTTTATAGTTTTCCTTCCAGCAGAACAGCAATGTTATGTTAATAGTTACAACAAGACAGTGGAATGCACAATTAAATTGGCATGAACCTTTCCTCCCATTTTTTTTTTCTTATATTGATCAAATGTATTAAAATTACATCCTTACTTTACTTATATAACACCAATCTTTAAAATAATTTGAGATTTTTTGTTAAATTAAGTGTAGCATATTTTTTGTCAATTGTCTTCAGTTGTGTTAAGGGTTTCATAAATCTTCCCACAGGTTTATGTACCCCCTGAATAGGCCCAAAGCCAGCAAGGAGTACAGGGAGGGGTGTATCCCCCTTGCAAAGGTCTATACCCTCCATTGATTATAATCAAACAAAAACTATACAACAAGGGTATATGGGGAATCTGCCAAACTGCCAGTCTTGAAGGCCCCTCCCCCTTCCCTTAAAAAGTGCTTGCTACGGGCCTGCCTCTCAAACAAAGTGTTGAAGCCAATATCAAATCCAAAATCAAGTTAAAGCTTTTTCTTCATGAATGGAGATAATTTGTCCATCTTTACCTCAAACAATTTCAAGAAACTTCTCTCTACAGCAATTTGTGGGAATTTCTCCACAACAAAACAAAGAATCGTGTCCAGTAACCTGGACGCTGTCTTCCGCACTGGATCAGTCCACTTCACAGAAGGGAGGTTATGGCATAATTTGTCAACTTCTGTCAAACGATTGATTGCCATTTCAATTGTCTGTAAGAAAAACAGAAAACACCTTATCAGGATTTCAAATTTCACCATGTAGAACATAATACAATTCATATTTCTATTTAATGCAGTTTTTTTTTTCTCAGATGAACAAAATATACCATTCAGCATTTATTAAATTTATTTTAGCTATACTTCAGAAACTAACAAGGTATAATACAGAAATCCAAGAATTCTTGTCACATTTTACCTGTTATGCTATGTCACCTATATTTAAAAAAACTTTTTTTTATATACGAAAGAGGACTTCAAACTGGTGTAGTGAGTCTACTATAGAAAGTTGCCACCCTCATCCTCACATTCTTAACAAGTGTTACTGTATTTTAAAGAAATTTTTAAGTATTCAAATTATTTTTTCAATAACTTTCTTCAGGTGGTAAATTATAATTACCCTTACTAGATTCTGTTTTACTACTTTCCTGACATATCCAATGGTTGTTAAGCCACAAAACCTCAGGACAAAATATGATAAACACTTTGAGGAATCTGAGGATGTGACATCACAACTAGTCTGATTTCAGTCGTTTCTACAAAAGTGATACCAAAATTTAAACTTAAATATCTCCATAACGGAATAATATTTTTAAATGCTTTCTTCACCATTTTGTTTCTTTTTAAGTCCTTTTCATACAAGATTAAGTTGCTCGACCAGTAGCAAAATTAAAATGACCACTGAACCAATCTTTTAAAAACTTACCAACTGATCTATTGCATATTGATAACATTCTTCTACCACATCTTGAGGCAGTGTTGCAAAGGATTTTTGAGCCCAGCTTCTTGACAAATTCTCTGTGATCCAACTGGGAAGAATTACCATGACAAAATCTGATTCAATATGGATATTATGACTTAAAAGTTTAACTTAAATTATTTTCAAATTTGCCACTGTTCCACTATTCCAAGAACAGTGCTTTTTATGCAGAAACAGTAAATTTTAAAACATCACTTTTCCAGTGGAACAAGCATGTGGCATCAATGATCAAGAACTTGATTTCTGATGCAAAAAGATGCATGTTGTCAAACAAGATTATCATAAAAAGCATTTATTCCAGAAAGAAAAAAGCCCACCTTGCCTGCAATTGTCAGCACAATTAATTATGAATACACATATGTAAAGCTGCTTGCATGTGTATGACTCTATGCAAATGGATGATACATCAGGTACTGAAAATGTAATACTACTTTATATCTATACATATTGACCAATAAAGTAGTTAAGCCCATTTTTAAGAAAGGAATTTGTCCTGTTATCGGCAAAAAGTTGGAACAGTGAAATCTGATCCGGAACAGTATTATTTGAGAAAGTACTGTTCCGTGGAACAATGGCTAAAAATTAAAATTGCAACCATTTCTTTAAATAGGTTATAATCAAATAAGAAAATGCAAAATGTACAAACGTTATGAAAAATTGACCAATTTACGAAGAAAAAATATCACTGCATATTCCTATTTTGTGATTTATGGACAGGAAGTGATTTTGTAAAATAGGTGTTGTATTTCTTCTAATTCAAATTTGTATTAAAGCATATGCATACATATATATTTGTATTGTTGTGCTGTCCGTCAATCATACACACTACAATTTTTTTGTAGTGTTGCCTTTGACTTGAAATTGATTATAAAAATTTCCCACGGTTCTGAAAACAGGTATAGAAAATCTTCCCACAAAAAATGGTGACAAAAATAATGTTAATGTAGTGAATACATCTTTATATACTCCCTCTTTTGCAATGTAATGGACTTTTTGTCGCATAACTACATGGGGACAATTTTAGAGCACATATTTACCACATGTACTGTTGTTTACTCAAGAAATCTTTTTTAAAAAAAAAATAATTCTTCCAACAAATTCCTGCGGAAACAAGATTTTTTCCAGCTCCAGTTGCCAAAGTCACTTTAAAGAAGTGCTCGCCAATATGTGAGCATATTAATCCAGAGTCTCTAAAATATATGAATACACTTCTTGCAATTGGTGGCACCAATCACTTTCAATAGGAATGTTCAAACCAACTGTAATCATTTCTAATGAATATTTAATTCAGTTTTCAACAATACCCAAATTAAAAAAGGGACTTCTTGTTTTTTTATCAATTCTCATAAATTAGCCAAAGATGCGCACTCCCTTTTCGATCAAAATATCCTTTAATTACCAAAACATAAATAAGTAAAATTTTAGCACTGAAGAGTGCATACCTCCACCTGCTTGATAACTCCAACTTGTCTAAAATTGAGTAACGTTCACCTCCATCCCCAATACAATCTCAGATTCTCAGGATCTGAGAAATCCTACACCCACTAAGTTTTATCCCAAAATCTCCTACCCACTTTTAATCAGTATTTGCTATTTGCATTAAAGACACTTCAGGCTTATCTATCTTCATTGTTTTCAGTTTTATTCAGGCTATTTTGTATTATTTATTCATTGTTTGAGTTCTTTTCAGGGAAGATTAACATTCCATCTTTTTCCATTCATGCCAAAAGCAAATGTTTTGATTTTCTTTGATACCCAACCACTAGATTGATTTTCTTTCGAGTCCAGAAAATGAATTGTTTGGAAATCCTTTCAGGGCATGAATTTACTGTTCAGTACATTCCATTGGAAAGTTTAAACAAGAAGTTTTGACAGATCTCATCCCAAAACATCCCCACCCCTCCATTTGTTCCCTTCCCCATTTGTTCTGTTCCAATTTGTCTCAAATTTTAATCACCTCTTCCTTAAGCAACATGCACAAAATTTAATCCACATCCACTTACCAGTTCTTGAGATATCTTGATGGCAACCAGACAAAAACAAACACAGGTGAAAACATAACCTCCGTCCACCTTTTTTGGCAGAGGTAATAAATCCTGTTTTTCAAAATAAATGCAATGAAACTGTTTTATAAGATATCACAATACTGATCCATGTTCATGAAACTAACGATAAAGTATATTACATTAAGATGAGGCTTAATTTCCCCAAAATACTTAAATATTTTGTTCTGTAAGTCCATACGATACAAAATTACTCAGTCAAACTCACCTGAGACAAGAATCTTTGACGCACGGAAAAGACGAGATTTGATGAGAAAGTAGTAGACTCTCCAACACGCCTGATAAACATCCATGACAGGGCTAAATGGAGGAAAAGATTCAATATCCAGGTCACTAACAGTTAAATCAAAATCTACATGGTACTTATAGACATTCAATCTCTAGCTACAAGGACTACAAATGTGGACAATTGTGATCTCTAAAATAGTGATAATAAAGTTGCTTGTTTGCCCTCCTTCAACACCCCTAAATCACCAGAAAAAAAGGGGCGGCGTTTTAATTATAAAAAAAATTCAAAAATCCCTACCCTTCGTTAAAATCTCTACAAAATGGGGTGGCAACCATTTTACCCTGTTGAATATTGCTTTACTACGGAGAAAATGAAGCCCATCGCCCACAAGAGCTTGAGAATACAAAGTTGTCCTGCCTGTTTGTAACAAGTGTGTCAGGCAAGGGAAAGAAAATCCCCAAATCACACAAAATGCATAAGTGAGATATAAAACCTGAGCAAAATAAAAGGATCTTTTCATCATTTAATTTTCTGTTCAAATGATGACTAACAGGACAATTGAGATCTCTGAGTTAGGAAATAGGCCATGCCCACCATAGCAACATGGTAACTAGGTGGGTCAAACAAACTTCAAATCCGCAATCATGCATTACCAATGCATTGACATTTAGATGTTCGCAAGGCCTGCTGCAAGCTTTGATCCATTTATGGCATCTCTCGGATCTTCAGAAATTTTGGGTAATGGGAATCGGATTACACAAAGCTAGTACAGAGCACTTAGGTGTAATTTTTGTTCACGATCGTGTCGTCATTCAGTATATGTGTGCAGAAATTTGTTCTGTGCAGTATATTGCATTGACTGCATGAGCACGCCGCAAGCTAGCTGTACCATACCAGTACCGCGTAGGATTTTATCCCCACGTAATTATGCAAATTTTGTTGCTAGGAAAATTTGTGCGGTGATTGGTTGAAAAAGCTGTCAATCAACTAATTCAGAGAGGTTAATTGGAAGAGTAGAGGAGCTGCACTGTGGATAATATTGTGAATTGCCTTCCTGTATCCAGGAGCAAGAGAGTGCTGTGCAGAAGGGGCAACTTGTACATTAACCAGTATTTTATAAAGAGCTACTGGAGGACACGGGCAGAAAAAGGATCATCAAAGAAGCATAAGGGGCTCAACATTGGGGCAAGGGGTGGCAAATGCCCCCTCAAAGATTTGTTAATCATTGTTATTTAATACAAAATACAAACATGCTTGAATTATATGTAGAATAGAAAGTATGTTCATTTTGTTACCCCCCTCCCCCTTGCTCCTCCAACTAAAATCTCAGCTGCAAAAGCAAAGAAATAATTCTTATCCACCAAGGAGATATTCTTATCTAAAACTTTCACAAGGTCCACATAAATAACTAAATAACAATGATAAAAAATTATTTTGTCCTTTGGTGAAATTTTTGTTAAAATATTTTAAAGTCAATTCTGTTGCTTGCTACTAAATGAAAATGTTCCCAGAATATTAAGATGTCATTTCTGCAGTCCAAACATTACATCATTTAAAATTATAACAAAATCATATCCATTTTTAAAATTATACAAAAATGTTTTGTCTAAAAGGAAGATAAATGGCATACCTTGTGGAAGAAATGGCAGTAGTGGTGAACTAGGCTCAGTTCCACAGCGTCTTTAAGACCCTCCAAGCCACTCATGTCCGCAAAGTAGGATATCTCACTGGAATGATGACAATACAATGAGCTTAATAGTATAAACATAACAAAAAAAGCTTCAGGCTGCACTGCAATTCTTCTCTTAAGGGTGTGGTCAACACCTAAAAATATTTGGTTCAAATTCCTTTCCATTTTTCACAAATGTGTGACTAGCAGTTGAAAAAGTAAAGGGTTTGCATAAGAAAATAGAAACTCCCTTTATACCCTAAGTATTTGTCACTGACATTACAGAAAAGTCTATTCCTGATAAATTTTAAAAGAGAAACACTTAAAAAATTTGTTTAAATTCCTTTCCATTTTTTTGGCATGAAATTAAAAAAAATGTTTCTCAATTGGTCAAGTTTACATCACAAAGGTAATTTGGATGAAATTTGACATGAAATTCTATTTTCAAATAATTTTAATGGATTTAAAGCAATTTGTTGCTACTTTCATAATTTTTGCTTTTAAACAATTTAGCAGTGAGGCATGTTCATCTTATACAAGACAACATAACAATGAAGAAAGCATTTGAAACTTTATTCTGTCAAGGAGACCCTTAACAGATTTGTGCAGAATCGACTGACATCAGATTAGAAGTTATATTCCTTATAGGTGTAGGAAGGGTAATAAAAAGTGTGTGGGGGAGGGGGGGACAACCATTGAGGACACATTCTGCCCTTATCCCCCCACACACACCCCAGAAAAAAAGGGAAAATTTCTGGCCCAACCGATTGGTGATTTCTGCAAAAAATCATCAGCACATTATTTTGGAAAGTTGCCAATTTTCATTTCAACATTTAATGAGAATGGGGCAAAATGAAGGGGTTGATTTTATCTACAAAAGAGGCATCTTTCACTTAGAAAAGGGGCATCTTTCATTTAGAAAATGTGCACTTTTGCCATTTACGGAAAAAGTGGGAGCACGTACCCCCACTGGGGTTAAAAAGAACTGTGAAGTAAGTACTTTGATATTATACTACATACAGGCACTATCACAAACAATTAACATATCTCATCACATCACATACAACTTACATGTCTCATCACTAAAACTGATCTTTCAAGCTGATCAAATGTTAGAGCAGTGGCTTCAAATCATTTGGGCTAGACGTGATAGTTTATCTTCATAATTTTTTAGGTAGAATCCAGGTACATGACTTTACATAATTCAACAGAGTGGTTAACTCGAACCACTGACTTGGACTTGAGTCACATTTTGTTGGACTTGTGACTTGACTTGACTTGCTAATAAATGACTTGCGACTTGACTTGTAAACAAATGACTTGTGAGTTGACATGACATGCCAACAAGCAGCTTGACTTGACTTGAAAAATATGACTTAGTTATAGCTCTTTATTTCAACACTGATTTTATCGTTTCAGTATGCTCTCTTTGACTATCAATCTTCTAGATACGATCAAACGTATCTCTTCAGGAACAAGTCAATGGTCAATGACAGAGAATTTTAAATTAGGGTTATTGCAAAATTAAAATTTTGGAAACAATTTTGCATACTTTCTTGAATCAATGTGCTTAAAATGTGAAAAATTAAAAGCAAAACTGTAGATTGGTAACTTTGGGTGGAAATTGTTGCTATTAAGAATATTGCAGGTTCTGTTGCCTCTAGTACACCTTGAAATACTTACCACAGATTACACGTGGGTGGGAAACAAAGGCAAAGCACCATAAATGAAAGCCAGAATCAGCACCACAGAGCTGTATGATATACTGAAAAGAAAAGAAAAGAAAATTCTACTTTTAGCAACACTTGTATTATGACGCAAATTGCTAAAAATACAAGTTAGGTTATTGATAAGTGTTTGCTTTGTTGGAACACTTTCTTTACGTTACTAAAAGTTTAAAATTATGATGAACTTTATTACAGTAAAATTTATTTTAATCTGGTGAATATTAGCTGGTCAAATAACAAATTAAAATAAAATATATGTTGGCTTCTGCTTTTAAAAACTAAATGTTGGACAAACCCTTTTTAGGATAATGCAAATTTTGACCAAAATAAATTCTCCATAATTTATAACCAAAGAGAGAAATCCCACATGATTCCGATGCTAACTTTGGATTAAAGCAATTTTTTTTTAATCGGATATCTTTAAATGTTGTGTTCTTACATGTTTAGTTTATTCATCATACTAGAACATGTAATTTGTGTATATTTTGTTGCTTGTTTAAGTGTTAAGGTTTTTGCCTTAAACTATAAGCCACAATCACAACTACCAATGAAAAATTGTATTTGGCTCTGTCTGACATGAATTATGATGAAGTCGATGACTCAACATTCTATGGGATCCTGTATCATCCTTGCTTCTAAATCAACAGCATCACACCAAGTTTGATTTAAATCTGACATGGGATTGTGGAAAGATGAAATAAACAGAATTTCAAAATTGTGAATTTATTTGTTTTTTAAAATTGTGAATTTATGTTAGACACTTTCAGTGATGCAACTTTTCTCAAACTTCTGGCATTTCTTAGATTTACCATACAACTTTAAAGGACAATGGACATCTAGAAGCACCATGGGCTTAATTGATTTAAAGTATGATCTATACCATTGAAACAGCAAAATATTTTATCAAAATTGGTTAAAAATTGACCAATTTACAGCATTTTTTATTTTTAGCTGTTATTGCACAATAATATGTGACATCAAAGGGGGAAGGATCCTTCATCACTTTTTGTAAAA
Organism: Chiridota heheva; assembly: GCA_020152595.1. NCBI lineage: Eukaryota > Metazoa > Echinodermata > Holothuroidea > Apodida > Chiridotidae > Chiridota > Chiridota heheva. Next base: position 940,887 of record JAIGNY010000317.1, read on the forward strand.
CCTTTGTTTTTATTCCTCTGTCAATGTTGTTTGAAATATGGAATTGGACTTGATAAAATTTGATGGAACTTTGTCACACCCTGAGTCATCAAGTATCTAGAAAAGACATTCTGAAATTCACAAGTAGCTGAATTTGAAGTACAGAATTTAAAGAATTATATACAATTTTTGAGATGTGTTTCTCTTAGTATATCACAAAATTCTGAACAAATGAACAAATCATGAAACTTTGTTTAGTCATAACTTAAAAACTAAATAGGCTTTCTACAAATTTTAAGAATAATTCTACTCAAAATTCCATGCTCGTTCACATATCTAAAATCTACTGGATGTCTATAGTCCTTTAAAAGTTGATGTTGATAAATAATTCCGTAAATTTATTTTATAACACACAAAAGCAAAATGACCTACCCAGGTAATGTTATTTCTCCTATATCGCTTTCTAGCCAACCGCCTGACAGCATCGCTTCAAAGTAACTACATCTTGATGAAAGAACAAACCTATGTGAAAGGAAATAAACAACATCTGTAAACAGGGGTCAAAATTTCAATTTTTTGCTACTCTTACTTTACTACACGGAACAGTACTCTCTCAAATTATACTATTCCGGATCAGATTAAACTGTTCAGACTTTTTGCCAATAAAAGGACAAATTTCCTTCTTCAAAATGGGCTTAATTTACAACTACTTTATTAGTTCATATGTGGAAATATGCATGTCAGTTATTAATATTTACATGATGTAGCATCCATATGCATACAATCATACACATATACCTTGCATATGTGTATTCATGATTAATTGTGCTGATAATTGCAGACAAGGTGGGAAAAGCTTTTTCTTACTGAAAGAAAGTATTTTGATAATATTGTCTGACAACATGCATTTTTTTTTTTTTTTTAAAGCAGAAATCAAGTTACTGACCATTGATGTCACATTCTTGTAAAAAGAACACTGTTCCACCGAAACAGTGATGTTTGAAAATTCACTGTTCCTACATAAAAAAAGGCAGTTCTCAGAACAGCAGAACAGTGGGAAATTCGACCTCTGGTAAAAGCAGTACAGAATTCTTACTCTATTATTGATTCTTCATTCCATTTTAATGTCTCCTTCTTCAAAACAACAATACAAAATGATGATTTCAGAAACCTAATTAAAATCATGATGATTTTGGAAAATCATCATAATGATGATTTTGGAAATTCATAATAATGATTTTGGAAATTCATAATAATGATTTTGGAAATCTATTTCAAATCATGATGATTTTGGATATTCATCATGATGATTTAAGGAATCTATTTTAAATCATGATCATTTTGAAAATTCATCATGATCATTTTGGAAATCTATTTAAAATTATGATTTTGAAAATTCATCATGATGATTTTGGACATTCATCATGATCATTTTGGAAATCTATTTAAAATTATGATTTTGAAAATTCATCATGATGATTTTGGAAATTTATCATGATGATTTTGGAAATCTATTTTAAATCATGATAATTTTGAAATCTATTTTAAATCATGATAAAATCATGATATGATTTTGAAATTCATCATGATGATTTTGGAAATCTATTTTAAATCATGATAATTTTGGAAATTCATCAGCATGATTTGGAAATCTATTTTAAATCATAATGAATTTGCAAATAAATCATGATGATTTTGGAAATTCATCATGATGATTTTGAAAATCTATTTCAAATCATGATAATTTTAGAAATCTATTCTAAATTATCAATGCATAATTAAATGCAAATATTCATCACATCTGATATTTTGTTCCACTGTCTCTACTCTCATAGGACCTTAATGCAATTTATATGCATATTATAATTACTGTCATTAAGACAGTTGAGGGCCTCCGTGGCAGTTCTGTAAAACTTCAACTTCCCAATTAAATCTAACATTCTAGTTATTTTGTTTGGTGAGGTTTTACAGTACCTCAACAGCGAAGGCAAAATTGTGCCAGAGAGATTAGATTGTGTCAGAGGTGAAACAGGTCGAGGAGATGGTGTGGAGTGAGTGCAAGAGATACGGTATTGAGGGAAAGGAGAGGTTTAGCTATAATAGTTGGTGTGGTGTAGGAAGGAGAAGGTTGTTTTTAAGGAAGGGGGGGTGGGGGAGAGAGGGGAGGAGAGTTTTTGCAGAAGAGCTCAGCAATGGAATTGAACAATAATAATAATAATATCAATAAGACATTTACATAGTACAAAAATCTGCTAAGCATTCAAATGCGCTTCACAATAAGATAAAACTAAACAATATGAAAAAAGTACATTTTTAGCTTAGATTAAAAACAATATTAGATTGTTAATTAAAGGAATACAATTCAATCCAAAGGGCTGGACCTGCATAATAAAAGCCATGGTCACCTAATGTTTTACACTTTATTCTGGAGACAAAAAGAAAGGGAGAACCATTTGAGTGTAACAAATACCCATTACTATAAACAGGGTGAATGTGATCAGAAAGGTAACTTTATGTAGGACAACTGGTTAATACAATAGCCATGGGTGTCTTTATCTAAATATTCCACCAAACTGGAGTTCAGTCAGGACATTATAAAACCTTGTTACACCAAACCAAACCAAACCAAACCAAATGATAATTACCTGTGAGCCCTAACTGATTTGTCCCCATCAACTATGACCGCAATATCAGTATCTAATGCATAGAGAAACATCTTCATCAGATCTTCCTGCAGTCCTGACATCTTCTCCAACTGATCTTGAATCCAAGCATTCTCAACAGCGGGTAACGGCTGAGCATCTTCAGTTTCAATCCTCAAAGTACTAAATTGATCTGAAACAGATAAACTGTCCATTGTGGCAGATGATTGAGAATGACAGTCTGCATCTTTTTTGGAGCTTTCACCCCGCAGACTAAGGATCTGTTCGGGATCACTTTTAGCTTCAGTTTCTACAGAAGAATTTTGACAAGATTTATTTCTCAAGCTTGTACTTTCACAGTTATGACGTTCCACTTTATCTTCTGTGCCACAACAGGAGCCATCTACTACTGATGCTTTATTTTCTGCGAGAGAACTCTCTTGGAATTTATCATCCCTAACTTGATCACCTATTGACAAATCTTCACTTTCTTTCAATGTCCCTTCTTGTAACTTCTTAATAATTTCTTGACCTTCTTTATCATCATCAGGTCTTGTTAATGCCCGTTCTTGAGGTTTATCCTCAATCTCCTGAGAAATACGCCCTTGATCTATTGACAAATCTTCACTTTCTTTCAATGCCTCTTCTTGTAACTTCTTAATAATTTCTTCACCCTCTTTATTATTTTCAGGTCTTCTTAATGCCTGTTCTTGAGGCTTATCCTCAATCTCCTGAAAAATATGCTCTTGATCTATTGACAAATCTTCACTTTCTTTAGATGCCCCTTCTTGTAGCTTCTTACAAATTTCTTGACATTCTACATCATCTTCCATTCTTGCTAATGCCCTCCTTCCTTGTGGTTTATCCGCAATCTCTTGAGAAACATGCCCTTCATTATATGTCAAATTCTTTGTCTTGAAAACCTTTTTCTCATCTGCTGTATTCTCCTGTAATTGCCTACATTTTGTTTCATTTTGTTTGTCTGTATCCTCTTTTTCTTGTGGGGATGCTCCAGATATCGGTAAACTAAAAGCTTCCTCAAACCTTCTCATCAAATCCTCATCTAACAAGTCTGCTGTATAAACCATCCTGTCAAAGAGAAATTTGTGACAGTAAAATCAAGATTTTTGTTCTTTTAAAGGAATATTCCAGCGAATTTTCATTTTCTTATATATGATATATATGATATAGAGCAAGCGTTCGTAATTAGATCTTTTGAAGGGCTATCATTTCACAACAGCTTCAGGACATGGCCAATCGCGTGGCAAAACCAGCGTCATGTGACAACCAAAACCTGTCAAAACAATCCCTGAATACAAACAAGTTGCGAGTGTGCACAATTAGAAGGATGTACGTCAGATGTCAGCGTTCTCTTATCCACCCTCCTTTGACAAGCCGCGAGCCCAATTTATAGCGGAACTTAAGATAACATTTAATTTGATAAGCCACGATGTTTTATTGAGCTGATCTGCCTAGGAAAAAACCGAAATATACGAGTATTTTCGATTTTTACCGATCTCATTCGGATTAATCTTACATGCAATACACTGAATTGCATTATATAATGACTATTGTTCGCGGGCCAGATTGGATTGTCTGGCGGGCCAGATTTTACCCGCGGGCCACCTATTAGGAATCGCCGATATAGAGGAATATTACAGGGAGGAAAAAAAAAGGTGAAAAATTCATGTTGATATCTTATTCCGTTTAGGAGTTATGGCATTTAAAGGTTTCACCAGTGAGTTGAAAAGTGATTGCAGATCCAAAATAATTCATGATATAATTTTTTACAACAAATTTATTTAGAGTGTAAGGTACATGAGAAGATGAGCAAAGCATTTTTTTGTAAACAGACATGTGAGTGATGATTTATAAAAGTAGCCTGAAATTTATCAATTTTCTCATCAAAATAGCTAAGTATTGTCAATTATGCAGCAAATAGGTGAGATTAGCTTGTAAAATAGCTGCAATCAGCTAAATAGCTGAAGTCCCACATGCTGAAATTGATCAATGTTCTCATCAAAATAGCAAAGTATTGTCAATTATGCAGAAAATAGGTAAAAATAAGCTTGTAAAATAGCTGCAATCAGCTAAATAGCTGTTTAGCTGATTCTCACATGCTGAAATTGATCAATTTTCTCATCAAAATAGCTAAGTATTGTCAATTATGCAGAAAATAGGTGAGATTAGCTTGTAAAATAGCTGCAATCAGCTAAATAGCTGAAGTCCCACATGCTGAAATTGATCAATGTTCTCATCAAAATAGCAAAGTATTGTCAATTATGCAGAAAATAGGTAAAAATAAGCTTGTAAAATAGCTGCAATCAGCTAAATAGCTGATTCTCACATGCTGAAATTGATCAATTTTCTCATCAAAATAGCTAAGTATTGTCAATTATGCAGAAAATAGGTGAAATTAGCTTGTAAAATAGCTGCAATCAGCTAAATAGCTGAAGTCTCACATGCTGAAATTGATCAATTTTCTCATCAAAATAGCTAAGTATTGTCAATTATGCAGAAAATAGGGTGAAATTAGCTTAAAAAATAGCTGCAATCTGCTAAATAGCTGAAGTCTCACAGCTGAAGTTTCCTTCTTCAGTGGTTTGACTTCATATCACTGAAGAAGGAAATAGGAGTTTTCGAAATATTTGGTTTATAAAAAATTATGTTGGTTAGAGACATTGTCATTTTTTCCTATTTTGTTTTGTTTGTAATGGCCAATGCGCGGAACTTATCTTTTAGATTTTTATATATATATATATATAACATTAACATCACAATATCCAATATTATATTACAAATTGTGACTTCGATACCTTTTCACCCCTTAGTATGTGTACACTCACTTTTCTGCCACAAGTCTGTAAAGTTAACATAAAACATCTCAATATCTTATTTCCAAATTTTTTTATGACTTTGCAAGAAGATAGAGACTCACGTAACAAACTGTTCCACATCCGTTGCACTAAAACTTGATTCCTCAAATCTTAGTTCTTGTCTGCCATTTTCACTGCAAGTCAGAGTAGGTCTGACTCGAGCTATAAGTTGCGGAATACGCAAGTTCAGTATTGACATATGACATGATATACTTGACTTTCCACAGATGAGCTGCAAATCTGGTAAAATTTCATTCTTCAGGGATCTGAATGTAAAAAGAAGATTCACAAACAGGAAAGATATTCAAAACTCACTCACCAAAAAACAGGATGAAAACTGTTGAGTTTTTCTGTCAAGGGTGTATTTATGTTTTCATTTAGTGCGTGATTGCAAAATGCTTCTTAATCTTGGTGACACTGCCTAAGGGGTTACCTGAAGGCATATACCCCCCAAAATCTATTTCCCTGCCCCCATGATCCTCAAATTAAACATTGCTTTTCATTACTAAAGTACACAGAGGTTTATGTCCCCCCTCTCTGCCAAGTATTACTTTCATACATTGCTGTCCACCCCCTCACCACCGGACACAGACACACACACAAGCTAAAAATAATAATTATCAAGAAAATGAGTGTCACATCACTCTGCCATAGCTACACTTTTACCACCAGTCAATTTTTAACAAGGTGAAACAACCTTCTAAAAAGTTTTAAAACCAATAATTTGGACATTGACAAATACACAACTTCATTGCCACATGCTACAGATTTTCAGAATGCCTCTTGGTTAGCAAAGAAAGCAAAGAGCAGAGAACTTCCTGCCATGGAGATATTTCAGATAGTAGCTCCATATTCTTACACAGTTTATGAAACAACTATTACATTGAATGTATAACATGTTTTACATTTACCCCTGTATGTCATCCTTTAGAGTCCTCACCAATCTTTTTTCCAGTCTGACCCTTTCCTTTTCAGCTTTTGCCAGAAATGCAGCTGCTTTGGTTGGATCCTTCAATAATCGTGTCGAAGGCCTTTTAGACATGGTAATGATCCCTTTGGAGGCCTGGGAAAATCCTGCGAAAGTAAACATGAATAATACTTCTTTACAATAACAGTTTCTCAACTCATCTACCGTACAAGATAAAAACATCCATTCTGCTTTGATATAAAATATGTTGATGATAACCTACTGCAGGCCTATATCCTGCCAATAGAAAACTTTTCAGTTTGGCCTTGAAAGAACCCAAAACACCCTACAAAAACTTAACTCCTCTTTTACTATTCACATCTTATGCAATTCTAGTAGCCAAATTAATTCTTTTATAGAGGAAAGTCAAAAGGCGAAATGGTCGCAAAACTTGCTAAAAGGTCCAGATTTTGATGCAATTACCTTCTATTTTTTGCTCTTCAGTAAAGTTTAGCCTCCTAACAGTGGAAAGACTGCCTTTTTGATACTTTGTTGAAAAAATTGCGGTACATTTATATTTGATTGTGAGAACAATATACAAGCTTTCCCTCCAAGTTACGAAGCATTTGCAGAATACCGCACATTCCTGGTGTTCGATAATCTAGGCCAACGGGTCAGTGCAGTTGCTGTCAAATTCTGCTAAGTCAGAAATCAAGATGACCAGCATACCAGGTTCCATGTGACGACATCATGAGACAAAGTTTCTGCTACATGAAGGACCCCGAGAAACAAAGGTTATGGGAGCTACACAGGAATTGGTAGAAACTCAAGAATTGGTGGCTACAGAGGCTATATTGCAGATTTTGACAAATCGAGAGTGAGGTGCTACAGGGCTACACTGGAAAAATCTGGTCTTGAAGTTTGTTCGAGAGAAAAAGGCTATGGGGGTTACAGTAGTGTTTTACTTGTAGGGTATGCTTGTAACACTAGATGTAGTGTAACCTTCAATAACGTAGGTTATTATGTAATTATGCCAAACTTTCAAGTTACTTTGAAGCCGTCTAAACAGTGTGCTTTAGCAGCTGCAAGGGTAAATAGGATGCTTGGTTAGTTTGTTTAGAAGAAATTTTTGTTTTCTTGGTAGTGAGGGTGTTCTTAATTTGTATAAGTAGCTAATCAGGCCTCACCTTGAGTATGTGATTCAGGCTTGGAGTCCCATATGTGATTCAGGCTTGGAGTCCGGTTTATAAAAAGTTAAGTTCATTTTAGAGCAGGTTCAGTGAAAAGCCACTAGACTTATTCCCGGAGTAAAGAATCTCTCTTATGAATCTAGGTTACAAATTCTTAGTTTGAACACACTTGAATTGAGAAGAGTATGTGGCGATATGAGGTTTTTTAATTCCTATCTGGTAGTAATGCTTTGACTTCCTGTTATTTCTTGCATGTTTCAGCTAATCCTCTGACACGTGGTAACAGTTTGAGACATTGTAACAGTTCTCACGAATAGATATTCGGCATTTTAGCTTTTCGCAAAGAGTTGTTAATGAGTGGAATGGTTGCTAACGTCTTTGATTTTTCTGTATTTTTCTTTTGTGATGGTGGTGGTGGTGCTAGTTTGGGATTTTTATGGGGCGACTATCCCTTCTTAGCCAGTCATCTTGTTATGTTATGTTATTATCTCCGTCAACGAAGTAGGACGGAGGTTATGTTTTTGCCTCTGTTTGTTCATTTGCTATCAAGATATCTCAATAACTGAGGATTGGATTTGGATTAAATTTTGTGTGGTTTTACTACTGCTTAAGGAAGTAGTGATTAAAATTTGAGACATATTGGAACAGGGGAAGGGTAAAAATGGAGGGGGGGGGGGCATTTTGTCTGTCATCAAGATATCTCAAGAACTGATGACTGTTTGTTTGTACATGATCCTCCCTTACAGGAACTCGGCAAGACTCCTATACGGAACATAGACGGCAAGTTATAGATAGCCTGCATAGCAGATGCCAGTCTCGTGCGACCGGGACAAAAGTGAATAAACACCGGGTTTTTACCCTACTCTTTTCGAGAAGTGTTCAGAGAATCAGGTAGGGTGTGACTGTCCTACCATCAGGACCGATGGCTTAACGTCTCCTCCGAAGGACAATAAGCGCCATTCAACCATTGCCACTTTTCTCAACAGCTTAATGGGGGAGCAGGAGCTGCAACAACGTACTTCCTCTTTGATGATCTGTGGAAAAAGTGGTTAGACCTGTCCGAGGCTTGAGCCGGGTACCTTCAGCATCTCAGTCGTGTGCTCTACCAACTGAGCTACCTGACTGGATTTGGATCCAATTTGGTTTGTGGTTTTGTTGCTGTTTTAGGAAGAAGTTTTCCAAATTTGGAATGTATTGGAACAGGGAAGGGCAAAAATGGAAGGGTGAGGATATTTTGTTATGCTATGTTTCAGGCTGGATGTTCATGTGTCACTCAGCTTCTTGAATGTTTTCATGATTGGATTAATGGCCTTAAAGAGTTTGTTGGTACTGATGTGATTTACTTTGAAATCAGTCAAGTTTTCGACAGTGTTAGTTACAATCATTTATGATACAAGCTTGAATATTATGGGATTAAAGGTCAAAAGCTTTAGTGGATTAAAGGGTATCTGTGGAATAGAAGGCAGAGGGTTGTTTTAAAGCAAGCATTCCCTTCTTGGGATCCCATTACATCTCGAGTCCCTCAGGGACACCTTCTGGGCCCCACTTTGTTCTTACTCTATGTTAATGATCTGCCTAGTACGTGCACCTCTTCTGCCAAGCTATTTGCCAATGATTGATGCTACTTTGCTTTAGGAGGATCTGAACAGACTTTTTGCGTGGTCAAAGGACCTGGTTAATGAACTTTAACTAATCTAAATGTGTGGTTCTCCATATAGGTAAAGCTCTTGATTATGTTTACACCTTAATCGGTATTCCTCTTGAGTCTGTTAGTCATCAGAAAGACCTTGGTGTTATTGGTAGTAAAGATCTTCATTCTCATAAACACATTGATGCCATCTGCAGTAAAGCAAATCAGAAGATTGGCTTGACCAAAAGATGTCTTGCTAATAGATCTCCTTCCATGCCAGGGTGTATTTCGTGCACTAAGGGCCAAAGATCCTCAGTGTGGAGTTTACTTCTTTCCGTCGTAGTGATGTAGCACAAGCTTTTCTTGGCATACTGGCATGAACAAAAGTATAAACCTGTAACAAGTACAGTTGTCCTAATTTCTTTCCCAAACACTATACATAAGAGTTATTTACCTCAAATACCCGTAACTCTTGCAGAATGTACTATAAAACTAAATAACTTTAAAATAAACACACTTAAAGACACTTTAAGTCCTGCTAGATTACAAACGATGCAAAGGCTATTGTGAAAGAGGTAGAATGCATGTAGGGAGGGTGCAATGCTGAAATACTTTTTGTTTCGTTCTTTGGTATATATAGTTTTGTGTATTCCTGTATCAGTGACTTAATATAAATTATAAATAGAACACTGTCAAGAACTAATGCATATTTATTAGTTCCATTCATGTTTTTTTAGAATTAAAAGCAAGTTTCATCACCATGGAAAGTACTGCAGAAACAAAATACTAAACAAGACTTAGCAAGATAGTAGTAACTCGCTGCTTGGTAGCTTGACTGTCTTGGTGTATTGAAGCAAAGGCCTCGTTGTACCTTTGGCATAGGTTTAACATGAATTGCACCCTGGCTTCCATGATTAAGACTTTGTATACTTCTGTTATCCAATCTAACCTGGAATATGGTTCTGTCATGTGACCACCTTGGCTGAAGAAGGACATTCATTTAATTGAGAAAATGCCAGGAAAGGCCTCTTGCTGTGGCAAATGGTCCAATGTTCTTTCTTACAAAGTCACAGGACACAAGCTGGCTTGACCAAAACCTATAAGTACCTGAATGATTACTATTTGTCTGGAAGTGATCAATTTTTTGTTAGGAATTTTGCATCCACGAGAGGGAACACTGTGAAGCTTTTCCTGAAGCGAGCTCGGTTGGATGTTGCCAAACAGTTCTTCCCAATTGGTGGAAATTGTTAAGGAAATGAAATGCTCTACCTCAGGCTGGAAAGTTTGCCTTGTGCGTGCAAGATCTGGCACACGCAGCTTGCTCCGCGGTTTGGCACCTGGCCTGTGCACAACTTGCTGGCCATAGATCTGGCAGTGCATGTGAAACAAATTGGCCTAACTAGGAAGAAGATGTTCAAGTAAAACGTAAGTTACAAATCACTGAATTGAACAACTACTAACGCGAAGTCCACATGGTTATGCAAGACCTGACGAACATTCAACTGCTCAGATTTCTGTTAAATCTAGCCATGGCCGAGCATCGGCTGGAAATCACGAGTCACTTGCCCCCACAAATTAAAAACATTCTAATCTGGGCTCTACCTAAAGAGATGGTTCCAGACTGGAATGTTTTCATTTTGCGTGGCCAAGTGACCAGTGAATTCTAGCCGATGCTACAATCAGGATGGCTAAATTTCACAGAAATCTGCGTGGTTGAATGATAGTCAGGTCTTGCATAACCAAGCGGGCATTGCGTTAGTACTATAGTTTAGTTCGGCCAATTTGCTTCACATGCACGGCCAGATCAATGGCCAGCAAGTTGTGCGTGGGACAGGTGTCAAACCGCGGAGCAAGCTGCGTGGGCCAGATCTTGCACGTGCAAGGTAAATTCTCCAACCTGGAGGTGCTTACAGCTCCAACCATCTCCTGTTTCAAGTCGAGGACGAGACATTTCTGCAGCTCTTCTGTCATGTGCTGAGAAGAGGATCAATGCCAAGTATACTAAGTATAGACCTACTCCCCTAGTTATTGTCACAACCCACTTACATGTATGTTATCACTGGGACATTTGTTTTGTGTACATAGGTTAATGTTCATTAGTTGCCATTTAACAGAAGAATTTTGCCAAAGTAGAATCCACTGATAGTTTGTTGCTTGCCTTGCCATGTTTCAAAACTTTTGTCGAGTGTCACGCCTGCGCATATGTACTCAGTTTGTTTGTTTGTTTGATGAGGTCTTAACGGCACCACGACAACGAAGGTCAAATTGTGCCTGAGAGGTCAGATCATTTTAGAGGTAGTAAGGAAAGAGACCAGGGGAAGAATGAGAGAAATTCAAGAACAAAAGCCAGAAAGCTGTGATCGAGAGAGGAGGTGCATGGGTAAAACAAAAACAAAGTAGAGAGGGGGGGAAGAGGAGAATTAAATATGGTTGTAGAGGGATGCATGCTGAAGGAAGGATACTATTTTATCTGGAGGATTTTTTTGGAAGAACTCAGCAATTGAGTTGTGGGGAGCGAGGGAAGCTCTGGGAAGGTTGTACAGGGGGCAAGCAAGGAGAACGTGTTGGATTGTGAGGATGCAGTGGCAATTGTTACAGAGGGGTTGGGGGGAACCAATAAGGAGGTGGGAGTGAGTGAGGTGGGTGTGACCAATTCTAAGACGAGTAATATGAACGTTGTCGATACGAGAAAGGTTGTTGATGGTGGATTTGATCGGGATTGTGGGCTGGATAACAGGGCTTCTTCATTGTACTAATGGGTGGACAAAATTTCTATGTGCAGTATCTATAAGTCTTCTTTAAAACCAGCACATAATTATTCAAGCGCTTTCTGTTTTAGAGCTTTTCTAAGGAAAGTGAACGATAGATAGTTGCATTTCTTTGCATAATTAAAATTATTCTTCTACTTGTATTTTCATTATCTGACGGAAATTTAAAATGAACCTCACGTAGAAATTGCGAATGCCATTGCAATTATTATCAGGTGGTAGTCACATGACTATCATTTTTTAACTTTGACATCTTTAGTACAAACTTAACACTGTAGAGTGCGAAGAATGGACAAGAGAAAGTGTGCCAAGAACCATCTGATTTTGCCTACGCTGGATCATAATTTGTCCAATTTTAGTTCGCTGAAACGTAGAAATGAAGTGTGGAAATTGTTTAAGTGCAAATTTGAACATGCGAAAGACGGTAATTTGAAAGAGCTTCAATCTTGAAAAACGTCACGGATCATTGTAACTCAGTTAGAATGAAACGTATAAGTTACGTCGCTGCATAGGACGTGAATAACTCCGTCAGGCTGTAGATCAGAAACAACAATCAATGAACGTCAGTCAAGAAGAAAAAACAGATCAGTGTGGACGTTAAAGGCCTGAAATGGGGTATATGACGAATAACGAGAGAGTACCAGTGCTACCACTGATTATTTTCGCGAAAAGGGTATATAATTTTATATGTACTATTGGAGCTAGGGCCTAATAAAATTGTTTAAAGGGAATGAGAACGCATTACATTAGGCCTTGTATCATTGAATTACCAAACCTTTTTTCTAGGTTTAACCGTCAGTAGATATCTTCTATTTGAAAATCAAAGTCATGATACCGGTCTTCTTCGTTGTTTGCAAAATTCCAAGCAGCTCAATCAGAGGTTTCTCCTTCGGTCCGATCCTGTCACGTCACTCAGTAGCGCCTGTCAAAGTACTCTGCGAGGAAAGCTATGACGCGGAGAACTCCACATCACAATCAGTTACAAATTTGAATCTATTTACACTGACCAAATACCGCATGAAATTTCATCATTGAGTCATATATCTTAAATTCTTATAGACTTTTTGCCAGTTGTTGGCAGACTAAAAGAGGAGGTAATTTTTGTCACTTTCTTTTAAAAACCACAATAAAGATAAGGAGATCATAAAACTGACAACATAAAAAGTCTCCCCTCACCTCCCGGATTTGTGGGTGTAAAGGGGGTTCTTACCCCCTCCCTCCCCCCCCTCACTTTCCCTAAAAATTGTATCTTTAATATGGTGATTTATAAAATCCTAATTGATCTCTTTCAAACCTCTGTAGATAATGGTACTATCCCAAACAAGTGGAAAGAAGCAAACATATGTTGCGCATTTTTTAAAAAGGTAATAAACACGACCCAGCTAATTACAGACCAGTCTCTCTTACCTGCGTGTGTAGTAAAATTCTTGAGCATATAATCCACTCACATGTGATAAAATTCCTTGATGAACATAACATCTTAACTAAACTCCAACATGGCTTCCAAGCAAAAAGATCAACTGAAACACAACTTCTCTTAACAATAAATGATATTTCTAAACAATTTGACTAAAACAGTAGCAGCTCTATGGCCATACTTGACTTCTCAAAAGCATTTGATAAAGTCCCACACCAACGTCTGTTATCAAAACTTTCCGCATATGGCATTGATGGAAATCTATTGGCCTGGTTTGCATCCTTCCTCAGCAACCGCATTCAGCGTGTTGTCTGTGATGGCGAAATCTCAAATCCTAAACAAGCTCTATCTGGTGTACCACAAGGTACCGTTTTAGGTCATTTACTCTTCCTTTTATATGGCAATGACATCCCTAATAATATAAACAGCACGGTTAGACTGTTTGCTGATGATTGTCTTGTGTATAGAACAACTGATAACCCCTCTGGCCAACAAATATTCCAAGATGATCTATGATAAACTTGAACAATGGCAAAATAAATGGCAAATGAATTTCAACCCCTCTAAATGCTACATCCTCACAATATCTCCTAGAAAATGCTATAAATCACCAGTTTATGCCTTGTGCAATCAGCCGCCAAAACATGTCAATTCCCACCCGTACCTAGGTGTTGAAATTGATAATAAACTCAGGTGGGATAAACATATACACAACATCACCAACAAAGCAAACTCTGTACTTGGCCTATTAAGACGTAACCTCTCAAACTGTCCCACTGACGTTAAAACCACTGCATATGAAGCTCTAGTTAGGCCAGTACTTGAGTATGCATCAGCAGTTTGGGACCCCCATCACCAGTGCGATGTAGATAAGCTTGAATCAATTCAACGGAGAGCAGCCAGGTTCTGTATGGCAGACTACTCTTATAAATCCAGTGTCACTAGCATGCTTCATAAATTAGACTGGCCCCTGCTAATAACAAGAAGAAGGAACACCCGTCTAAAAATGCTGTACTAAATCAATTACAGTCTTGTCGCCATTGATAATGATAACCTGATCCCAAACGCAAGAATTAATACAAGAAATAACCATGATCTTTTCACGTTCCTTATGCTAAAAAGAATGTTTATAAATACTCCTTCTTTCCTCAAACACTAAAAGATTGGAATGCTTTACCATCAGACATATTGTACATGCACCAAGTCTAAACTGTTTCAAAGCTAAACTTGCTAAGCTTCTTAATTGATTTATTATTAATATTATTATTGATTTTTTTCAATATTTATATATATATATATATATATTTTTCTCTAATACTTTTACTACGCTCGGTTGGCGTTCATGTCCTCTAGAAGGATTTTGCCGACTTAACCTATTCAGATTGTTTGAATTTTAGCATGATTTTAGCCCCACCCCACTTTTTACTTTCCCCCCCCCCCCCCCTCTACTTTCAGTAGGAAAATCCCGCTATGCCGGCGTAGCAAGGTATTTGATATTGGGGTCAAGATTAGTTTCGTCCCAACAAACTTATAAACATGTTTATGTATCTAAACATATTTGCAATGTTGTGGGCAGTGGAGTAACTAAGGAGTAAGGGAGAGGGGGAAGCTGCCCAGCCCGGGCCCGGGCCTATCTATCCGGGCTATCTATGCCACTGGTTGTGGGGAGGGGGGGGGGGGGTGTAGGAGCCCTAGAAGGGGGCGTGGAAGAGGCCCAAAGCGGCTTTACTGCCCGATGCCCCAAAGTCTAGGTCCCTATCTCAATCCATCTCTGGCGGTGGGCAGATTTTATTTTCTCTTTTTACAAATCTTTTACTGAAAACGTGGGAAAACTGTTTTAAAACATGACTACTTCAAGGATGTAAAATTGCTCGAATCTTTATGTTCATAGGAATTAAAATTATGTGTTCGCATTACTTTTTGGGTTCAACTGACACTAACTCCCAATATACTCAAATATAGTTTTCATGATCAATTTCAAGATAATTATGTTACAGAAAAGTGATTTCACTTAATTATTTAAGTTAATTAAAATTACCAAAAAAGTAATGATAATTACAATAGGTCATATTTTAGGATTAAAGACCGAAGGCTGCCATTTTTTAGTATCGGAAATCTCCACTTTGTATATCTTAATTACGAATCCTATACCTTTTATCTGTTTTTGTATGCCTTCTTATATACCTTTCTTAAGTATTTCCAAAGACACAAAGATAAGTTTATTATTTATTCAAATGAGCCAAGAACTTCTTCAGCTTTTAAAAAAGCCTGACTCGAGTTGAACCCTTTCGAAACTAAATTTTGAGAATGAAATGCTATACCAAGGGCAGCATGGCAGAGCTGAACGGGCACTTCGCCTTCCCACCCCAACAGAACTTTAGAAATTTGATCTGTCGGAAAATTGCTGGTGGCCTTCTTCTTTTAAATTTTTAATTAAGGAAGAAGTGATTAAAATTTGAGACATGAATAATTTAGATAATTAGACATTAGATCATTTTCGGGAATTTTCGTTTCTTTTGGGGCCATTTTCCTCTATTTTTGGGAAATTTCCTACATTTTTAGTCAATTCTTTTGGATTTTGAGGAAATATTTGACAAATTTCAAATATTTTTACCCCAATTTTTTCCATTTTACCTTCATTTATCGACAATTTATGACATATTTCGTGCATTTTGGGGCCATTTTCCTGTATTTTCGGGAAAATTTTCTTCATTTTTAAACGATTCTTTTGTTATTTTGAGGAAATATTTGACATATTTGCAATAATCATATCAAATTTTCATTCTATTTTAATTTCAATTTCGGTAAATTTTCTTCAATTTTAGGAATATTTTGTTCATTTTCGGGCACTTTCGTTAATATTTTGGTGAACTATTTGTCAATTAAAGGAAAATGTCGTTCAATTTTGGCAATTTTCGGGAAATTTCGTTTATTTGTAGGCAATTTTTATCAATTATGACAAAAAATTTGTCATTTTTCGCGAGCTTTGGTAAAGTGACAATTTTTCTTGATAACTTTCCTTCAATTGATTAATTTTCCAATTTTACCTCTCAAACGGGAAAACCAGGAAACTGAAATCCTCTCAGGCCATATCAATATCATCATCATCATCATTACCATCATCATCATCATCATCGTCATCGTCATCATCGTCATCATAATCATCGTCATCGTCATCATCATCATCATCTTTACCATCATCATCATCATCGTCATCGTCATCATCGTCATCATAATCATCGTCATCGTCATCATCATTATCATCATTATCATCATCATCATCATCATCATCATCATCATCATCATCATCATCATCATCATCATCATCATCATCATCATCATCATCATCATCATCATCATCATCATCATCATCATCATCATCATCATCATCATCATCATCATCATCATCATCATCATCATCATCATCATCATCATCATCATCATCATCATCATCATCATCATCATCATCATCATCATCATCATCATCATCATCATCATCATCATCATCATCATCATCATCATCATCATCATCATCATCATCATCATCGTCATCGTCATCATCATCATCATCATCATCATCCATCGTCATCATCATCATCATCATCATCATCATCATCATCATCATCATCATCATCATCATCATCATCATCATCATCATCATCATCATCATCATCATCATCATCATCATCATCATCATCATCATCATCATCATCATCATCATCATCATCATCATCATCATCATCATCATCATCATCATCATCATCATCATCATCATCATCATCATCATCATCATCATCATCATCATCATCATCATCATCATCATCATCATCATCATCATCATCATCATCATCATCATCATCATCATCATCATCATCATCATCATCATCATCATCATCATCATCATCATCATCATCGTCATCATCATCATCATCATCATCATCATCATCATCATCATCATCATCATCATCATCATCATCATCATCATCATCATCATCATCATCGTCATCGTCATCGTCATCGTCATCGTCATCGTCATCGTCATCGTCATCCTCATCCTCATCGTCATCCTCATCATCATCCTCATCGTCATCGTCATCGCCATCGTCATCATCATCATCATCATCATCATCATCATCATCATCATCATCATCATCATCATCATCATCATCATCATCAAATGGGAGAGTGGGGGGCTCCCACCAGTCCACGGTCCCTGATCGTATTGGCCAGTGACCGATCTTAGTTAGGCAGAGATGGAAAATGTCGGATATACTGTTTAATTCAGAGATATATCTGAATCATGACCGACTCAGTCCAAAAATTGAGGACCTTCATAAGCTTATGTGAGGGCATTAAAAGCAATCAATCTTCAGAGGACCCATACCAGGGCTTTGCCCCTGAATCTTACAATTTTGTCCGAATTCTCTCAATTTTCAGGTGAAATTTATCCTCTGCTTGTTTAGAAACTGTAATCCAAATGCTTAGCTGAGTATATTTTAACATGAAAATGGGAAAATTGTCTTCTTTTCATTAATTTAATTTCAAACTCTATGTTGATTTTCAGCCATTTTGGGGCATAAAAAACAAACCTTTTTCAGAGTTTTTGGGCTTCGCCTCTGGACCTATACCATGGATGAACCTCACAAATTTGCACAAATTCTCTTAATTTCCCGGGAAAATTTCCCCTTTGCTTGTTTAGAAATGGTAACCCAAAAGCTTATTCAAGTAGATGTTAACATGAGTATGAATCTTTTTTTTTCTTTTCATCAATTTTATTTTTGAACTTATGTTGATTTTCAGCCATTTTCGGGCATCAAAACAAAAAAATTAGACCTTACGGAGTCTTCGCCCCTGTACCCATACCAGGACTTCGCCCATGAACATCACAAATTTGCCTGAATTGTCTCAATTTTCAGGGCAAGTTTGTCCTCTACTTGTTTAGAAATGGTAACCCAAATGTTTATCCGAATAGATTTTAAAATAATAATTTAAAATTTTGTTCATCAATGAAAATTTCGAACACTGTGTTGATTGAGAACAAGACACCTGTAATTCTGAGATCTCAGACTCTGGACCCCTACCGAGGCTCCTGGACCGTAAATACGCCCCTTAAGTTTTACACACGCTCTTTCGCAGTGCCGCATTTCGCACTTGAGTACGTCTGTGTCGCCAACTAGAATCTCCAGTGACGTCACTGGTGAGGGTATGGGGTGGGGGAGGGGGATGGGGGAGGGGGTGTTATGTATATCGTTTATAGATAAGTCGGGAAAATACAAATTTCGTTGGGAAAATTTGTGTCACATCCCCCACATCCAGCGCTCAAAGTCAAGTTACACCCCTGCCTGACACCAAAACAGCGATACAATTAAAGGCGTGTGGAAACATGCTATCTTGGGAGGACACCGTAAATAATCCAGCTATAAGTGAGAAAATATTGCCAAAGGCGACATATCGACCAAGAAATACGAAATTTGCAGCGTGGTTCAACTTTCAAGGGCCTTCTCCAGGGCTACCAGGGTCCAGATAAGCTCTGCAAAGTTAACATTGAGTGTTAAATAATATATCATACTAAAACAACAATAAATGTGAAGGTATGATTTCAGTCAAATCATTGCAAGAGCGCCGGAACGAGTGGGGCAGGTGTGGGGCATATGCCCTACCAATTAATTTAAACGATCATAGTTTTTGATTTATGAAATCATTAATTAAGAGGCAAGGGACCGCGGAGACAGGAATGGAGGGGGGGGGGGGGGGGAGTGGGGTCAGCCCCACACACTTTTTTTACTGATGTGCAAAAAAAATAAAAATGACCTAAAAGGATTTTACTTTTCTGGTTTTGCCGGTTGGGAAATTATTAATACAAAATTAAAATAAAATTTTATAAAGTTTGTCAACAAATTTTCCGATAAATGACAAAAATCCCCTCAAAATCGAAGAAAATTGCCTAATTTCGAAAATGAACAAATTTTCCCCAACTTGTCAAACAATTCACCGAAATTTTAAGGAGGGTGCCCGAAAATGACGTACTTTCCCGAAAATCGAAGTAAATTGCACTAAAATGAACAAAATTTTCCTTCAATTGGCAAAAAAATTACCGAAACTAGGACAGTTTAAGAAAAAGGCCCGAATATAAAGAAAATTTGCTGAAAATGAAGGGAATTCCTCAAAATTGAAAAAAAAATCCCGAAAAATTGAAGATTTTTCGATTAGCAGCAAAGTCAGTGATGGAACTTAATTTATTATTGTAAATTTTCCCCTTTTCCACTTTAGAGTTCTTGCCCCCTCCCCCCACCTTACTGAGAAGTGACCCTTCCTATGCCCTGCCTAACATGTATCAATATGGTTGTTAGTGTACAGGGCTTAATATGAATGTGATGTCGCCTTCTATTTTCACCATTTACTTCTTCAGCTCCCACTTAAAAAATTGCTTCGCGGTCCTTGAAATCATTGTATGATTTTAAAAGTACATGAAGACAAATAAAACAAGATGGATATTGTTAAAATTGGAAAGGAAATTAGATTAGCAAATGACTCAAGAATGTTAACATTTGGCAGTTTCATGAGTCAACAAATGAAAATCAACTTTTCTCGAACTTATATATCTTCTTAGCAGAAAATTATTTTTGAATGCTTTCTATGCCATTTTGCTTCTTTTGAAATGCTTTTTCATAAAAGATGGCCCCTGAACTGATTCTCTAAATAAAGAATAAAACATGCTTGAATTACATGTATAATTAAAAGAACGTTCATTTTGCCTCCCGGGTTTTGCCCCTCCAACTAAAATCTCTAACCGCCGGATTCATCAAGTGAAATTTGACAAACGAAGTTGCAATGCAATTGGTCTAGATACATAGATTTCTTGGCCTTCCTTTCTCGAAACCAAATAAAAAAAAAAAATTGTATATAAGGACTGATGGCCCAGGAACACTCTTGTCCCCGGGCCCTTGTTGGCTCTAGGTGCCTTCGTTCAAAATTAATCGCTGACCTTCCGATACGTTTGAAGACTAAAACCTGCTACCACACCTTTCGCGATACAGTAGATTGTTAACTTAGAATAAGGTCCTCCATTGAAATTGCATGCAAATTGTGAGGTTCCATCAAAAGGGGTGCCAGTCTGCATGCTGCTTTTGATCAAACCAGGGTGCTGTTACTTTCAAAGTAACAGCTCCCTGATCAAACGTTTGATTTTTAATCAAGATATTACAACATCTTCTATTTTTGAAAGTGCGCCATCATTTAGAAAATTCCTGTACACGGGGAGAATCAGAATATTTGATATTTGTGTCAACTTATTCATGCACATTAAAGATGTGAAGAGAATGTTCCTCTTTAAAATGAAATTGCCAGACTTTCATTATTGGAGGTGATATTGAGTGGTACTTGCGTGCGTGAATCATAATTCACTGATGTGGGGGGAGGGGGGGGGGAGGGGGGGGAGGGCAAAGGCATTTTGGCGCCTCCTTTCCAAAACTGCCTACAAGAGTAAACGTTGGACATAGGACTATATATTGCCCCATCCAGAGGCGTAGGAAACACTCGGGTAGAAGAAAACCGCCCCCCTGTGATCTGATTGGGAAGCAAAAATGGAGAATTATTAACAAAAAAAGAAGAAAAAATGTTCAAATTAAAAGAAATTGAGGAATAATTGGAAAATTTTGATACAGGTTTTTCAGCATTTCCCGAAAGTTAAAGACATTTCCCGAAAATGAAATAAATTTCCCGAAAATCGCCGAAAATCAAAGAAACATTCCCAATCATAATTGAATTTGTTTTCTCTAAAAAAAAAAAAATTCTCGCGAAAATTGAAGACATACTTCCCGAAAATGAAGGAAATTTTCCGAAAATTGTAGAACCTTTTATGGATATTTCCCTTATTAGCAGTTTGATGGAATAGCAATTTTGCCCGCTTGTAACAGGGAAATTTGTAGGGTTCTCCCCTTCCCCCAGAGGTGTACCTTCCTAACATCCCTGTATGCATAAATTGATCAAGTTAGCCGACAGAACAATTATAGGGCATACATGACGTAGAAATCGGGGGTCAAGGCCCCCCAGTAATTTTATTGGGGTCAAGTACCATTTATATTAGTGGTATACTACCAGAGATTAAACATATGCGGCTAGCAACGATAAAATGAAGAAGCGAAGAAGCGAAGACGATTGGGCTTACAATTTTAACAAATCTTTGCCACAGTTTTGACATAGCAATATTTGAACACGATGGTGATTAATTAGCAGTGTAGCGATCGATTTTTGAATTGTTAAATGAAAGCAGAGGGAGGATGTTCCTGCCCATTTGATTCACTTCAGACTTCAGTTAGTCTTTAACTGTCAGTGGCAGTGAATTTAAGCAAGCCTGGGAAGAAAAAAAAAAAACCTGAACACAACTGCAATTAAGGTTTGTTACTTTCAAGTTTTTTGAACAGTCTATAACTTAGGTTCAACCTTTGTCGCATTGTCAGTAATTTGTCCAATTTGTTAACACAAAATAAGTTTGATCAATATCAGCACTTGTTGAGATTTAATTTTTTATTTGTGCTTTTTATGTTTGTTTATTCAGGGTCGTTAAAGGATTAGTTCAGGTGTCATGTAAGTCTATCTTATATCAAAGAGGACTTAAAAAGAAACAAAACAGTGAAGAAAGCATTAAAAAATCTTATTCCGTTAAGGAAATAATTAAGTTTAAATTTTGTTATCGTTTGTATAGAAATGACTGAAATCAGACTAGTTGTGATGTCATAGCAATCACAATTCAGGCTTGGAGTCCCTTTTATGAGAAGGATAAGTTCATTTTAGAGCAGGTTCAGGAAGAGCCATTCCTGAAGTAAGGAATCTCTCTTATGTATCTAGGAATCTCTCTTATGAATCTAGGAATCTTATGAAACGCTTGAGTTGAGAAGATTACGTGGCAGTGTGATTCAGGTTTTTAAGTTCCTATCTGGTAGTGATGCTTTGACTTCCTGTTATTTCTTGCATGTTTCAGCTACATGTAATTCTACACGTGGTAACAGTTTGAAGTTGACCAAACAGTTCTCATGGATAGATATTCAGCATTTTGGCTTTTCGATAAGAGTTTTGAATGAGTGGAATGGTTTGCCTGATTGGGTACTTAGCTCCAATTCTGTTCACAATTTCAAAGTCAACATTGATAAATTCTTTACTAAATTTGGGCATCTTTTTTTTGTGGTGGTGGTGGTGTTAGTTTGGGCTTTTTATGGGGTGACTAACCCTTCTTAGCCCGTAATCTTGTTATGTTATGTAATGCTAATCAGATTCTTCAAAGACTTTATTTATTCTATCATATTTTTCCTGCGAATTTGTGGCTTAAAAACCATGGGATGTTAATAAAGTAGTAAAACTAAATCAATTTGGAGGGTATTTATAAAATACCACCTGAAGAAAGTTTGAGGATAAATAATTTAAACAGTGAAAAGATAAAATAAACTTTCTTTAGAATACACAAAGACTGGGGAATCTGAGGCTGTGATGTCACAACTAGTCTGATTTCAGTCGTTTCTACAAAAATGATATAAAACTTTCAACTTGAATATCTCCTAAGCAAAATAGGATTTTTGAATGCTTTCTTCACCATTATGCTTCTTTTGAAGTCCTCTTTCATATAAGATGAATAAGCTTGACCCCAGAACTAATCCTTTAATGTGGGAACTCGGTAGGACTGCTTTATGCGTATGCCAGACTGCATAGGCCTAACGTTAGTTTGCAAAGTGTGCAGAAGATAATTTTTGCTCTCAAAAATGTGTGCCTACTGTATGACTAGCAAATGTGTGCCAAGATTGACAAAACGTGTGCCAATGTTTAGAAAATATTTGATAGTAGAAATGATACAAAAATGTTTAATAAAAGGCAGGAGTTGCAATATGAAGAAGGTTTCCTGTGATTAGGATATCAAGAACTTGACTTTTCTAAGCTTTTTAATGAAGAAAACTGAAATTGATTGAAAGATGTGCTCCTAGAATCAAAAGTGTGTTCCTAAAATTACAACTGTTCACCAAAATCTTGAAAATAACCTAAGTCTCAATTAAAAATTAGCGCGGAAGATCTCCCCCGCCAGAAACAAACTATGCAGTCTGGTGTGTGTGCAGCATTGAATTTGAAGCCAAGCTATAACAGTTGCTGGCTACAGCAACTGCCAGTCTCGTGTGAAAATGCACAAAGCTTTCGGTGTATGATTTGGGATTGCAGATGGGAACCTCAACACTGAAAACTAGACTACATTTTTTATCTTGGAGCTGGACTCGAACCTACTTACGACCTCATGGTTGGGAAACTGCAGATTATACCACTGATCCACACTGCTTATTTACTTAAAAGTGACAGTCATCAAAACTAGGATAGGTTTACTAGTCTTAGAATTGATGTAGAAATTAAGTTGTGGCAAATTTGAGCAAGATAGTGATTTATTTCCTAATATGATGTAACAGGTGGTGAATTTTTAACATTGTTACAGAACAAAGATAGAAAAGTAACAGAAGAATGCCAAAAGATAAAATCAAGATCAGTGATTTTAAATTTGAATGAATATATTAAAACTTCAAAATCTTCAAATAATATGAAAAAATAAATAAAAAAAACTCTTAAAGTTAGCCTACTTAAATATCCTAACCTGTTAATACTGTGATGGTGAAGATGATGAGCTATCTGTCTGGTCTTCTCTTTGGGTGACGGTTAATATTTAGGTAATTCCTTCTATTATTCCAAGGTATTAATGATCCAGCTTCGTGACAAAATAATATTGATCAATGCGACGATTTCTCTAAAAGTTTTTAGTCCGTAGGAGTTATGAGCTCATTGAAAGACTTTTATAATGCCTGTATAGATCCACCTTAAGATTTATATTAGCAGACAGTTATAAGTTTAAGGCAAAAGTGACATCTCAGTGTAATAATCCTAAAGCAGAAACCACCAATATTAATTCAAGTTGATCATATAATAAATATAAGGCAGGTAATTCTTAATGTAAGAGAGTAAGATACCGTTGTAATGTAAATTGATGAAACCTCACCGATTGTCTTGAAAACAAGTATCTTATATACAGACCTGAGACTTCTAGCACGTTATAATTTTAGGAGTAGGTGTAGACGGGAGTAACTTTTGACATCGTGGACTATTTAAAAAATATATTGTCATAAAGTTCCAAATTGAGAAGATTGCATCAGCAGGTCAGTATGAGTCAATGAATGAGATCATCGTGGAATTTTCTGGAACTGCACCACCCAGTTATTGAATCATAGTTGTATTGTGCAATTTTCGTCATCAGGAATGTAGTTGATTTCTTGTGAAAGGTCATAGGTAACAACATTCATGTGAGAAAATGGCCTTACAATAAAAAGAATATAGCTTGATAAATGCTTTCTTCAAAAAAAAGATACAATTGTACTGTAGGTGCTTTTTACATGCTGTAAATACTGCAGTGGGAAACTACTTAGCAGGATGATGGGTAAATTGTGGACTTGGGTAAGGATGTTGGTGACTGAGGTGCAGTGAATTTTTTAAGGAAATTTCACTGGGCGATCACAATCACCTCTAAGGCAACTGATGTGAGGCGTGAAGGAACATGTACATTTTAGCATCTTTAAAATTAAAGGAGATATTAAGTCTTGCAGTAACATGCGTAAACTTTTATATGATGCATTTTTTAAAATGTTTTATTCTACAACTGCATAGGAAAAACTATTTTGTTTCTAAATTGTACAGGTTATGACATCATCAGCCAGGCCAAGGCGAAAATTCTGGTCGCCCAGTGCATCAGAAGTTTGTTCAATGGGCGACCAAAATTTATCACTGGGTGACTAAATGGTTGCCCAGTTAGTATGTTAAAAAATTAAAACTGTGAGATGGGTAGGGAGGACTACAGGAAGGGGTCGATGACATTCAGCATGTCTGCATTATTTAGATATTCCTACTTTTCTAAAGTGAGTTTGCCTCAAAAGATTGTCATGTTGCAGTAATTGTCCTCTTTTGCCAAAAATTTATTCCTTATTTAAGTTATTTTGCCTTAAATTATGAATTGAAATACAGTATACAAATGTATTCTGCTGTGTCCTTAGGAGTTTTGGTTACTATAGGTATTAAATGTTAAGTTTGGTTTTGATAAATGTCATTATAAAGATAGATTTTCCATAAATGCCTTTCTAATGCTTGATGAAACCATCCCAAGATTTCTTTGAATTTCAGTTCTTTTAGAAATGGTTGAGGGTTGTACAAAGACAAATCACAAGAGTTACTGTAACTTATGTTTTTATTGATTTCTTTATATGGCGCTGATGAACATTTAATATGAGCTGGCGAAACATAAAAGAGAACTTATTTAACTAATAATACATGCAGATATTAAAATTTGAAAACATCTTATTGAAAATTACTTTAATTATCCATTATGGTTATCTTGAATTATTTGACACACTTGTCTGGTTAAATGGTGAATTATGAATATACTGATGTTCAAATGTGGGTATTAAAGGAAGTTGCAAAATAAACATTTCTCCTAAAAATTGTTTATTTGGACTTCCTTTCATGGTGTGAATTAATTGTTCAGCGCATTCCATTAAAAGTTTTAACTATGCCTCAATAGCTCTCAGCCTAAAAATCTTCCATTTTTGCCCTTCCCTTCTTCCAATATGTCCCATCTAAAACATTCAATATCGTCTTAATAAAAACACTGCACATTTTTTAAAATGAATGTGGACTTGACATCTACAACCTTCATCACTGGCCAATCAAAAACTGGACAATCAAAAACTCAAGCATATCCTCTGAAACTGTCCCCTATACCTGAACTTCAGGTCTTTCTCTCCTAACCCACCTCAATCTGGAATCTATTAAAAAACAATCCTTCCTCCAACATTATCAACTTCCTCCGTAACAGCATCTTATTCCACCATATGTAATCTTCCTTTCCCTTCCTTTCTACACCTAACCTTATGCACCCCTTTCTTTTCACCTAACTTTTTCTCCCAAATTCACCCTAATTCCCCCCTTTTCTCCCTCTCAATCTTCCATCTCCTCTCTGCTCTAACTCTTACACCTTAATTTTTTAACACCCTCTTGGCACATGTGACTGACTGTCGCGGTGCTGTTAAACATCAACAAACCAAACCAACCATATAAATTAGTTGAGGTTGAGCTTCTATATTCTTGATGCTCTAATATTATCATCTAATATAGTATCTTTTATTCTTTGAATGATTTGAATGTCTGTGTGCATGTAAAGGCAGCATTAGCTAAAATGCATAACAGCCCAAATCCCTCTAATTAGTCAAAATTACGCATTGTTTTGTTCATGCTTTTTAAATTTTTAAGCCGATTTGTGTTATATTACTGGGTAATGTCTATGTAAATCCTGTGTTATATTTATCTATCATAATTCTTTGAAGTGGTGCAACAAATTCTGTCAAAAATATTTTAACGCTTTACCATACACTAATCAAAATCTAGCAGGAAGAGACCTTCCTGCCATTTTCAGAGACTATTTTAGGAAATAAATTTTAAGGATAACATGAAGATTTTGAGCTACAGTGTATTTGACCAGTCATACATCACAACTATTGCATAAATCATTGCTGCATGACATGTCCATTGACCTTTAAAGGTTATTGACAGGCACATCAAGCACAAACTTTATAATCTTGCAAAACATTGAAAACAGCTTGTCCCAAACTTTTACCAAAATTTCTAATACTTTTACCAAAATTTCCAATAAATTTACCAAAATTTCTAATAATTGAACCAAAATTTCCAATAATTTTACCAAATTTTCCAATGATTTGACAAAAAAAATTCAATACCCTTACCAAAATTTTAAATACATGTAAAGGCAGCATTAGCAAAAATGCATAACAGCCAAAATCCCACAAATTAGTCAAAGTTACGCATTTTTTGTTCATGCTTTTTTAATTTTTAAGCCGATTTGTGTTGTATTACTGGGTAAATTCTATGTAAATCTTGTGTTATATTTATCTATCATAATTCTTTGTAGAGTGGTGCAACAAAATCTGTCAAAAATATTTTACGCTTTACCATACACCAATCAAAATCTAGCAGGAAGAGACCTTCCTGTCATTTTCAGAGACTATTTTAGGAAATAAATTTACTGGATAAGATGAAGATTTTGAGCTATTTGACCAGTCATATATCACAACTTGCATAAATCATTGCTGCATGACATGTCCACTGACCTTTAAAGGTTATTGACAGGCACACCAAGCACAAGCTTTGTAATCTTGCAAAACATTGAAAACAGCCTGTCCCCAACTTTTACCAAATATTCCAATCATTTTACCAAAATTTCTAATACTTTCACCAAAATTTCCAATAATTTGACCAAAATTTCCAATAATTTAACCAACATTTCCAATAATTTAACCAAAATTTCCAATAATTTAACCAAAATTTTTAATACTGTACTTTTACCAAATTTTCCAATACTTATGCCAAAATTTCAATACATGTAAAGGCAGCATTAGCTAAAATGCATAACAGCCAAAATCCCTCAAATTAGTCAAAGTTACGCATTTTTTGTTCATGCTTTTTTAATTCTTAAGCCGATTTGTGTTGTATTACTGGGTAATTTCTATGTAAATCTTGTGTTATATATTTATCTATCATAATTCTTTGTAGTGGTGCAACAAATTCTGTCAAAAATATTTTTAAACTTGACCATACACCAATCAAAATCTAGCAGGAAGAGGCCTTCCTGTCATTTTCAGAGACTATTTTAGGAAATAAATTTATAGGATAACATAAAGATTTTGAACTATTTGACCTGTCGTATGTCACAACTTGCATAAATCAAATTTAGAAACTAACCTGCTCAGAATTGAATACTCTTTCAACCAATATAAAAAATACAACCATAGACCTTTCACTGTATGTTGTTTTTCTACACAGATATAAACCTCGGAACAGTAATGAAACCAAAGAAATGTGAGCAGAATACAGTTTAGTGAGTCAAGAAATCATGGCTATATTTAATTTGGAAGATTAAGAGTCAAACTGCAATTCTAATGAAATACCCCCATTACACATAAAACATGTCAAGTGCTCTATTTTAGTTCTTTTTAAACTAGAAATGTGAAGTTAATAAGTCTCACCTGCCAAGGCTGCCATATATTTTTGATTTTCTCATTTTATAATTAGTAGCAATGTATTTTATTTTTATAAGATTTAAAAATAGATTACAAAATTGTTAAGACTTTTATGGCCTTGGTTGGCAATTGTAAAAATCAACCCAGATAATTGATACTGCAAACAAAAGCCCCAACCATATATATCTGACCTGGCTAATGCTCTTCTACAAAATTCTATTGCTACAGTATGTAAATAATATAATTACAACACTTTATTTAATTTACCTTAGTACAATCTGACTACATCGTCACTACTTTAAGAGATATGTATGAACAAGTATTTAAGATATTTTGCAAAT
Source organism: Chiridota heheva (assembly GCA_020152595.1). NCBI lineage: Eukaryota > Metazoa > Echinodermata > Holothuroidea > Apodida > Chiridotidae > Chiridota > Chiridota heheva. The sequence continues at coordinate 969,738 of JAIGNY010000317.1, forward strand.
ATGCTAATTTACATAAATCTTCACATAAATGGTCATTTGTGTAAGCAAAATCATTACACCCACCTTTATTTAAGAGATATCAGATACAAATTTGTTTATTGTTATGTAGATTTTGCTAATTACACAACCTCCAATCATGCTCATCTGAATAGTGCTAAAACCATCTGCCAAGTTACATGAATGTACACCATTCATAAGTTGCAATATGATCTTAGGTTAAACATTTTTCACGAAAGTCCATTGTTTTGCAAATAACCTAATTAATATATATGCACATTACACTTCACCATTAAGTGTGAACAATGCTCTTCACACAAGTGATCATTTGTGTAAGCAAAATTACCACCCCCACTTTTCTTTAAGAGATATCATAGATACAAATATTTTAAATGTTATGCAAATAAGCTAATTAGTATGCACACACATACCCCCAATCATGCACAAGTAAACAGTACCAATGTCCTTTACCCCCGTGCCAAGTTACTGTACATGATTGTACACCATTCATAACTTAAGTTATGATCTCAGGTTAAACATTTTGGACAAAAGTCTATTGTTATGCAAATAACCTAATCAATATGCACACTACACCTCACATTAAGTGTGGACAATGCTCTTCATATATATGATTATTTGTGTTAGCAAATTTACCACACCCACTTTGATTTAAGAGATACTTTCATTGTTTTGCAAATAAGCTAATTAGTATGCACACTCATCTTCCAATCATGCTCAACTGAACAGTGCCAATGCCCTCTACCATTGTGCCAAGTTACATTAGTGTACACCATTCATAACTTAAGTTATGATCTCAGGTTAAACATTTTATTTGAATGTCTATTGTTATGCAAATAACCTAATTAATATGCACTGATACCCCCAATCGTGCATAAGTAAACTACCAATGTCCTTTACCCTTGTGCAAAATTACATGAATGTACACCATTCATAACTTAAGTTATGATCTCAGGGTAAACAATTTGGACAAATGTCTATTACTTAAATAACCTAATCAATATGCACACTACACCTCACATTATGTGTGAACACCGCTCTTCACACATATGATCATTTGTATTGAAATATTGTGAGTGTCTTCAAGAGTTGTAAACATAAAAGAATACCTGTAAGATCTGAAGTTATATTTTATTTCTTAAAGGAGACAGAAAGTCTGACATAATCCTAATTTCATATGACAGAATTGAAATTAACAAATCTTCTGACCAACTTTCATAACTCCAGAAGAAATGTAACATATTTTTGGTAATTGTTAAAAACTTTAATCCTACTACTAAATTGTACCATGGGAGCCGCCATTTTGATTTTAAAACATGTAGAATATGATGTCATCAGCCCAGCAGGATGTTGAAATGCTTTGTATTTCTTTATAATTTGTATCAAGTTTTCTAGCTCATGAAAAATTGTTTTCCTCTTGTAAGGGTCAAGAACATTTTTTGTGTACACATAAAATTATCAAAACATGCTATTAAAACTTTGTGTCACCTAATTTTGGAATTAAAAACGTAATGTACAATTTCATTACATTACATTCCTTAGTCTATGTTGGGGAAATTATGTCATCATTCAGAAGATTTCATTACAGAATTGAGCAAAATGGCAGCCTCCATGTGTGGACTTCAAAGATAGATAACTTGAGATAGGAATGAGATTTTGACTTGCTGTTTTTGGTAGTTAGTTTAGATTTAATCCTCTATTATATGAAATAAGGATTGTATCAGACTTTATATGTCCTTTAACATTTTCCATTAAATTATAGTGTGTTTTAAGATTTTTGTCTATCCAAGTAAAAAATATAGCAGAATATACAAGAATATAGAAATTATGGCCTGCAGAAGTTGAGGCACCTATTCCAAAACAAAATCAATTTGAAGGGAAAACAGTTCAAAACTGATATTAGATTTCATAAATGTAAATCAGCATATCTGTATGATCAACTGTTTTTGCATAAGCAAAGGTCTATCCCCCCTCCCCCTTCCCCTCACTTTCCGAGAGGATTTCACCTTCTTGGTTGCATGCCTTCTTCTTGGTTGGGAGATTAAATTGGGAAATGATTTACATAAAATTGATAAAAAAAGTAAAATTATTGATAAATTATTGGAAATTTGGGTAAAAGTACTGAAGATTTTACTAAAAGTATTGAATATTTTGGTAAAAGTACAGTATTGGAATTTTTGGTAAAATTATTGGAAATTTTGGTAAAAGTATTGGAAATCTTGTAAAAGTATTAGAAATTTTGATAAAAGTATTAGAAATTTTGGTAAAATGATTGAAACATTTGGTAAATGTTTGGGACAGGCTGTTTTCAATGTTTTGCAAGATTATAAAGCTTGTGCTTCATGTGCGTGTCAATAAGCTTTGAAGGTCAATGGACATGTCATGCAGCAATTTCTGAATTTTGATTTATGCAATATTTGTGATATGGGCAAATAGCTCAAAATCTTGATGTTTAAAAAAAAAAAATTTCCTAAATTAGTCTCTGAAATGATAGGAAGGCCTCTTCCTGCTATATTTGTTATAATTTGTTGCACCACTTCAAAGAATAATGACTTTTAAAACACAAAAGATCTACAAAAAAAATTAAAATACCAAGGTTACCAATAAACACCTTTCACAAAATTTGCATTGAATATGCAAATTTATACCAGAGATTGAAAAGTACTATAAAATGGTCATTGTTTAACCAATTTTTTGCTTCTCTGAATAGTTTTTGATGGATTTTAAAGCAATTTAGCTCAATAATGTGACCCTCTATATGTCCATATACTATAAGATCATTTACCATTTTAGTATATGATTGGTGATACCAAAAGACGGTAGTAAATCTTTTAAAGGAGATAAAAGGTTGAAGAAAAAAAACGTGCTTGAAAAAGTTTGTTTGCTCAGAACAGAAGTGACAAGTGTGAGATTGTCTTAAAATCTTTCAAATGAATTTAAATCTAGTGGACTTGAAAGTTGATTTTAGAAAGTAGAATAATAAACATTACATGAAGAACTAGAATATTAGCACTCTCTAGAGCGTAGGTTCTGCCCGTTGCAATTTTAACATAATAATTTTAGAGTTCATTTGATCCCCATACCCAATATAATCTACTTCAGAAATCCTAGGCCCATTAAGAGTCATCCCCACCAAGTTTTGATCTGTAATGAACATTTGCAATCTTGACTGGACTTCTTCCAAGGCCATACCATTGTTTTCAGTTTTATTCAAGTAAAGCATCATTGTTTGGGCTCTATTCAGCCAGGATTCACGTTCCATCATTTTCCATTCATGGCAGACACCAATTGTATCATTTTCATTGATTCCAGAGAACACTAGATGTAAGTCTTTTTAAGTCCAGAAAATTGATTGTTTGGATCTTCATTCAGAGCACAAAGTCATTGTTCAGCACATTCCATTGGAAAGTTTCAACTAAGTCTTGACAACTTAGTCTTGACAGATCTCATCCTAAAACATCCCCACCCCCCAATTTTTGCCCTTATCCTGTTCCAATTAGTACCAAATTTTAATCACTTCTTCATAAACCAGTAACAAAACCACACATCAAATGTAAACAAAATCCAATCATCAGTTCTCTTCTTTTGTTTATTATTATGTTGATCTGGACTGTGTTGCAACATTGTGGGTGCTTTGTAACTCCTGGATAAAGGTGCCTCATATAAATGTCATCATGTATGTATGTATGTATGTAGTTCTATATGTAAGTATGTCTGATTTGTATCCCTAGCTCTCACCGTCTTCCTGATCAGCCAATCATGTTAATAGATTAATTTGCTGAAAAATTGTTAGTTTTATGACTTAGTGTACAAATCTTTGCTTAAAGTGCTCTTAAGCTTTTAATGGGTATTGGTTTTGGTTTTTATGCTGATCTTCAAAATTGCTTCTTCTTGAAGTGAAGAAACTACAAAAATGTGCAAAATTGAAGTTTGTAGACTTTTTCTCTTTTAATATTGTGAGTATATCGTTGTTTTTATTACAAAGTCCATTTACAAATAAATTTTGCAAATGCTAGATTTGAGTATTTTTAGATTTTTTATTTGTAATGTGTATTGATTTTTGTACTTTTTGTATTAAAATTTTGAATAGCATTTTTCCTATTTGAGTTATCAATATTGAAAGGTTTGCCAGATCATGCTGAGAATTTGACCAATTTTGATTTTTGTCTTTCATTCAAGTTTCAACACAAATATATTGTGACATTATTAGCCCATATACTGTACAATGTGTCACGTGTTCTCATTAGTCAAGCACCTTAGTTTTTAACACCCCCTTGACACATTTGACTCTGACTGTAGCGGTACCATTAAACATCAACAAACCAAACTATCTTATTTTAACTGAGAGTTATTTGTGCCTTAATTGCCAAATCTTTAAAACTTTTTCTCTAGTGTATCTATCTCTGCAAAATTGCCACAAGCTTTCATATGAAAATACTGCCATCAAGACCCTCTTTGCACATTTGGCTCTGGCTGTCACAGTGCAGTTAAACTTCAACAAACAAACAAACAAACAAACAAACCAAATAATATATAATAAATCTTCTGTCAGGCCAAATAGAAAAAAAGGTTTTTATTTTGTTTCATGACAAATAAAATGAAAAGAAACCTTTTAATGATTTTGTCCTCAAGGTTTTCCTCATTTCCCTCAAAACATTAATTTAAGTACTTTGCTTTATGCTATAGTCCTACAGTTTATGAATCAGCTATTATTTAAGATTACTGTGTAGGCATTATATTTTATATATACATGTTTAATGCACTGGGTAAAGGACTTTGGTCCGAGTGGAATGGCCTTCAGCCTTCATGAGTTCAGGATGGGCATTCGTGAGGCCAAGTTCTTTGAAAAGTGCATTAAATGGATGCCTAAAAGTTGAATCTATTTATAACATTTTTGTGTTAGATTGTTTTATAAGTTGCTTAGAAAAAGCGTTTATATGTTTTCCATCTTTTTGTATTATTTATAGTTGGAATATTCAATTAAAAGTTTAAGGAGGTGGTAGTGTCATAAGTTTCGGAAACATATCTTCTACATGTATCTTGTCATTGGTCAGTGTCTCAAAGCGTTTATTGTAAAAGAATATTTCGTGTGTGACATTCTCCCTGAGCATTCTTGCTTAGACTAATTGTAACATTTTTGAACAAAAATACATGTTTGAATGCAGTGAATATGGCAGAATTGAAGAGTATTATCAAGGTCCTTTAATTTGTTGATCAAAAAGAATTATTTAATCATACAAATGAAATTTTATGTTCTTAAAATGTAGAGCCACATTGATTAAAGGATTATTTCAGTGGTCAAGCATGTTCATCTTATATGAAAGAGGACTTCAAAAAAAAAAAATTGTCAAGACAGCATTCAAAATTCTTATTTCATTAATGGATTAGTTCAGTGGTCAAACATGTTTATCATTATATAAAGAGACTTAAAAAAAGAAACAAAATGGTCAAAAATCTTATTCCAAAATTAGTTCAGTGGTCAATCATGTCCATCTGATATTAAAGAGGATTAGAAACAAAATTGCATGTTTATCTTATTGAAAAATCTTTTAAGAGATATTCAAGATTAAAGTTTGATATAATTTTGTAGAAAGAACTGAAATCAGACTAGTTGTGATGTCACTGCCTCAGATTTCTCAAAGTCTTTATGTATTTTAAAGAAAGTTTATTAAATTTTTAACTATGTAAATTATTTTTCTTTAAATTTTCTTCAGGTGGTATATTATAAATACCCTTCCTAGATTAAGTTGTATTATTTTTTTTGACATATCCCATGATTTATAGGCCACAAAATCGCAGGACAAAATATGATAGAATACATAAAGACTTTGAGGAATCTGAGGCTATGACATCACAACTAGTCTGATTTCAGTCGTTTCTACACAAATGATACCAAACTTTAAACTTAAATATCTCCTAAACAGAATAAGATTTTGAATGCTTTCTTGACCATTTTGTTTCTTTTGAAGTCCTTCTTTCATATAAGATGTGACATGCTTTAATACCACGGAATAAGATTTTTGAATGCTTTTTTAATTTTGTTTCTTTTGAATATCTCTTTTATATAAGATGGACTTTAACTAATCCTTGAATATCTCCTTAATAAGATTTTTGAATGCTTTCTTTACCATTTTGTTTCTTTTAAAGTCCTTTTATATAAGATAAACATGCTTGACCACTGATCTAATGCTTTAATATCTCTTTAATGGAATAAGATTTTTGAATGCTTTTTCACCATTTTGTTTCTTTTAAAGTCCTCTTTCATATAAGTAAGATGAACTTTAACTGCCAATCTGAATGATTTATGAATATTTCCGGCAAAACTTTACAATCAGTTTCTAAGCTTTTAAAGGAGTGTCAATCATTAACGATTGGGAAAGATTTAATGATTATGAAATAATTGAACATCATCAAAATGGGTAACAAATTTGAAGCTTTTATTTTTGCTCTTCACAACCATTTATTATTAAACATCAACAAAACCAAACCAAACCATTATTTTTGCTCTTTACAGCCATTATTAAATATTAACAAACCAAACCAGACCACAACCATTATTTTTGCTCTTCACAACCATTATTAAATATCAACAAACCAAACCAAACCACAACCATTATTTTTGCTCTTCACAACCATTATTAAATATCAACAAACCAAACCACAACCATTATTCATATGTGGTGCACAGTGCCCTATTGTTTTGGTGGCGATGTCATGCATATTAATGAGTAGGTGGGGCTTAACGTTAAATCTTAAAATACTCATATTTCAACAATTACATGACCGTCTGATTTGTTTCTAATTTGGTATAATTATGTTGTTAGCCAGTGTGTACTGTACATGTCCATAGTGCAAAAATGTTGAATCTCATTGATATGCATAAGTGGGTGGGGCTTAACATGATTACTGTATGTTGATGAGAGCTTTTAAACAAAGTATCTAAATAGTAATACGTGGGATCAGGTCATATATGGTACACAGATTACCTATGGACTGCAGATGTGCCCTATTGTTTTTGGCGGTGATGTCATGCATATTAATGAGTAGACAAGACAATGCTGAAATCTTAAAATCGTCATATTTTAACAACCGCATGTCTGTTTTGTTTGCTTTTTGACATAATTTTGTTCTTAGCAAGTGTCCACTGTACATGTTCATGGTACAAAAATGTTGAATTTAGTTAATATGCATAGTAGGCGGGGCTTATATTAAGATCTTGAAATGTTCATATTTTGATAACCCCATGTTTGTTTTGTATCATATATAGTGTAATTATGTTGTTAGTTAGTGTCTACATGTTCATGGTACCAAAATGTTAAAATTCATTTCTATACATAGTGGGCACGCTTAACATGATTTTGTTATGATTTTGTTGAAAAAAGCTTGTAAACACATTATCTCAAGAACTATACATGGGATTAAGTTCATATGTGGTTCACGTATAGCCCATGGTCCTCTGATGTGCCCTTGGTGGTGATGTCATGCATAGGCAGGGTTTAATCTTAAATCTTAAATTACTCATATTTTAACAATCACATGACTGTCTGACTTGTTTCTAATTTGGTATAATTATGTTGTTAGCTAGTGTGTACTGTACATGTTCATGGTACAAAAATGTTGAATCTCATTAATATGCATAGTGGGTGGGGTTTAACATGATTATGTTGAAGAGAGCTTGTAAACACAGTATCTAACAAGTGTAGGAACATACAGTACGTTTGATTTCAGGTCATATGTGGTACACAGATTACCCATGGACTGCAGATGTGCCCTATTGTTATTGGCGGTAATGTTCTTACATCACATTTTTCTCAATATATGAAAAACAAAATCAACTTTGATTACTCATAACATGAAAACTACACATGCTATTTTCAAAATTCAAAGACTATTACACAAAGAATGTAATGTTTTTTTCGGTAAGCGGTTGGATAGAAAACTTTTGCATCTGTCCATAGACCTTTAAGATAATAATTGGTTCATCAAGTCTGTTCATATAGCTGAAATGTTCAAGAATTCCTGTTAAAGCAGTCTGAATCAGTGATATTTTTTACTTTCAACTTGTAAGAGATACTATTAAACAAATCTCCCTTACATTAAACAAAGCTTGCTTCCTCTACCGGCTCAATTTTCAGAGAAACTTGGATGGCTTGCTATATGGGGTGTATCCTTTACAAAAAAAAAGAAAAAAAAAGAGGAATTTGCTTAATCATTGTTTTTTGTATTGAATTGTATGTATGATTAAAAAGATTTTCTCTTTTTGTAGCCCTCATGGTTTTGACCCCCCCCCCCCAACCCCCAACCCCCCACCCAAAAAATAAATAAAAATATCACAACCATCTATGCAGGGGAATAATTGTGTAACTGGCTTGCAACAATACAGCATTCAATACAACATACAGAACTGTAGCTGTAACTGGACCTTGCAGATATTTATTGGAAAAAAAAACATGTTGGAAAAAAAACATGTTCTCGTTAGAAATGCTCATAAAACGGAGCCTTTTTTATTGTTATAGCTGTCATGCACTTTGTCAATGACAAAACTTAATGTATTTCCTAGTCTTCATCAGATTTTTATGCCTGTCAGAAATTTTGAAAATATTATTAACCTTTACTTTTTATGTACCCTTGCATGTACTTTTTTTTATGCTTGTGCCAAAATTTCCTGTATTTGGCCTCAAAAGCTTGCAATAATTATGTAGAACATTTCATAAGCATTTGAAAATAACAGTTGTATAACAATATTTGATTTTGTTATATGATATGGATTTGATTACTTTATAATTCACTAGGCATGCATACTATAATGACCAAATGATTTATGACTGCATTTCACCATTTACAAATGCTTAGGAAATGTGATTAATGATCAGTCTAAGACACAATCACGCAGTAATTTTAATTATTCTTCTTGCTGAAAGAGGTTTCAAATGCATTATTTTTGAATTTTTTAATAATACGACTTATTTTGGTGATCTGGAGTCTTAAATGCTGGAGTATATTATGTAAGTCTTGAACAAACAGTGTTTTGAATTTTAAGCTGAGAATTGCTTTTTTGTGGTAATCAGGTTGCATCAATTGTATGTGTTGTGACAGTTTGTTAGTGTTTAGTGGGGTACTGCGCCATAAACTGTCTGTGGCCGTGTTTTTAGTAATCTTGGGATCATCATTGATTACCTGAAGATAAAACCAGCTCAATGAGAAAAAAAAAAAAAAAAAAAAATGTCATGAGCTCATGATCAGATGCACCACAGGGGATGAGATACCCTGATTTTCAACTGAGAATTATGCACACTAATTCTGATCACACTCACTTGATTTGGGTTGTAGACGAGAGTTGGGTCATTATCTGGAGAAGGTCATGAGATGCATGAGATTTTCAAAAATGAGTGTAAATGCAGATTAGTGATCTCTGATCACATTCTAGCAATATCCTATTATAACTTTTTCATTTTGTGTTAGACATTAAGACTACACCATTACATTTCGTTGATTTTTCAATGGCTCACCTAACTTAAGACTTCCAGTTCATGTTCTGCGATCAGATCACCTGCAGCAGGTCTGATCGTGGGCTTGCATCTAAGTGAGAACATATGACATTGTATTTTTTTACAATCATTGAGCTGGATTATTATCGGGATCATGATCCAGGGATAAGTGAGAACACAGCCTGTAAGATCTGCTCATTCTGTAATTAGGAATAAATATCAGGGTGCCCAGTCATAAATTTAATTTAAGACGGGGCTTGAGCAGACAGAAGTGATAGCCGAGGTCTGTTGGACCCTTGATGACGTCATACGCGATCTCAAATTAAATTTATGACCAGGCACCCTGATTTTTATTCCCATTCAAAAATTGGCTCTAAAATTTCTTTAAAACATAAAAATAACTTGAAATAAAAAAAAAATCTTTGTTCACAAGAAAAATTCTCCCAACGTGTGTGATGTCACATCTGAAGAAATTTCAACTCTTTCAAGAAAGAGCACAAGAAGTACAACCGCATCACGATAAAATTAAAAATATTGGCAATTTTAATCTATATTATCAGAACTTGTAAAGAACCTTGGACGATATATAACTATGAGCAGCTGAAATCCAGCCTATCCTTCACGCTAACGTAACATTTTGGCCCTCAAATGAACTTTTAAGGTCAAATCAAGCAATGTATCTTGCTTTTGTTGTTGTCAAACTCGGCCTCGCATTTTTGCATAGCAGACAACACTGGCTGAATAGTATTGTAAGGTAAGGTTAAGGTTAGACTACGATTTTCAATTTCAATTTTGACCAAAATGAAGTCTGCAGATTGAGAAGGTAAATCGGAAATAGATGCAGAGTAACATAAAAAAAGGGGTTTATTGGTGAGCATGCGAAGCATAATGTGAACCTATGTAATGGCGAATTCGGCTGTCCCGCCATCCGGCCGTCCACAGTTTTGCCTGAGATTTCCTCAGAAATGATAGTTTTTTGAGAATTCCTCAGAAAGAATTTCTTAAAAATTTTAAAGTTTTTTCAGAGTTCTTCAGAAAAGTGAAAGTTTCTTCAGATATCCTCATGGATGGCTGGAATTTCCTTACTAAATGTTAAACAAATTCAGAGACACTTAAGACAGGTTGAAGATTAGTTTCCTTAAAAAGTCTACAAAATATTTGATATTTCCTTCGAAGATAACTGTAAGATGATATAATTTCCCCAAATCCTTCAGAGATCATCTAGTGTCTCTCATAACACTGGAGGTTTAAAACCCTTAAACTTCTTCAAAATATTTGTGCACCAACGGTTGTATCAGGCATGATTTTTAAACTCTGCCTTTATTATTGTGTTTATTTGCATAAAGTTGCTACAGTGTATGAACTGACCACTGAGACTTTTTACATCATGAACATGTATATAGAACTAAAACACACTCATTATTAACCAATGAATATCGTCAAACAGATAGAGTAACTGGAGTGAAGGTGATTGATATCATGAAGTTATAAGGCACTAACAAACAAAACCATTATGTTAACTAAGAAATGGCCATTGACCATATAGAAACCACAGCTCCATGAAGGATCAGAAAAGATTATTCAAAGAAAATTTTAAAGATGAAAAATAGGTTTCTTATAATGAGAGTATGTAAACTGACAAGGAAGGACAGGATTTTTATAACAGAAACTTAAAAATTAAATAATTTGTAGTGTGTTTGCCCAAGAGGGGTAGTGTTGGAGTTTAAAGATGACAAGTTCAGAGCTCTCAAATGTCTAAGTTTATCAGTGAAGCCAATGACCATATGTATTAATATGCATATTGGGTGGGGCTTAACATGATTTTGTTGAAAAGAGCTTGTAAGCATGGTATCTCAAGAACAATAAACTGGATTACTGTCATATTTTGTATACAGATAGCCCATGGTCTGCAGATAAGCCCTATTGTTTTTGGTGGTGATATCATCATGCATATTAATGAGTAGGCAGGGCTTAATAAGGAACAAAATGAAATGCTCTCTCTACTATGTGGTACACAGATAGTCCATGGTTTGTAGAAGTGCCCTATTGTTTTTGTGATGTCACACATGTTAATTAGTAAGCGGTCTTAATGTGAAAATCTTGAAATGCTCATATTTTTTTCATTTGATAAAAATATTGAATTTCATTAATATACATAGTAGGCAGGGCTTAATATGATTTTGCTGAAAGAGCTTGTAAACACGATATCTAAATTATTTCATGATATACAATGACATAAGAGTTAATACAAAATCAATCAGCATGAAAAAAAGCATTGGATCCACTAAACCTTTTGGTTCTGGTTTAATTTCCAGAAAAAAGTTTTTCATTATCAGAAAATCTTGCTCATTTTCGGGAAATTTTGCTCATTTTTAGAACATTTGCTTATTTTGGATAATTTTAATCACTTTCGGAAATTTTTTGGCCATTTTGGGGTAATTTTTTCATTTCAGACAAATTCCTTTGATTATAGGAAAATTTTCTTCCATTTTCGGGAAAATCACGATTATATGTGATGGGTATCTTAAGGGATTCAGGGTCAAGTAAATCCATGTTATATTAAAGAGGACTTTAAAAGATAGTTTAAAGATCGTTTTAGTTATATTTTGTTACAATGAGTGTATTTTGGGATGCTATTAGGCCTAGATGCTTATATTAAGTGATTCATTATTTGAGATAATTAATCATTTGCTCAGAATGACTAATACATTATCAATAGTTAAAATCATGTCTTGTTACAGGGATGGAATCCATCTTGATGTTATACAAAAGTATTTTGCTGTTGGTTATGTCTGTTTGATTTCTATTTCACTTAAAAGTAAACATTGTTAATAAAATTTGCATCATATTGAGTGATGCTATTTTAGGCTTACTTGAAAAACAGTTTGCACATATTCAAACGTAGCAGTGGGGCTAGATTGGGGCCCGTGGGGATTTTGGCTTCCAAGAGTGAAACCACGGGGCAAAGGAGGGGGGTGGTCCAAGAGTAAGGGGGCAGAAAGTACCCTTTATACTGTGCGGATGGGAGCAGGAGGTGCCCTTTTGAAAGTTGTGGATGGACCTGTCTGGACCCTGGATGTGCCCTTTTGAAACTTATTTAAAGTTATTCTAGGTCATTCTTAAAGCTTAAAAACAAAATAATAGATATCCACTCACTCACAATTCCTACATAATACATTGAGGTTATCATATACATTTACCATTCATATGACATAATTAAAACATATCATTTTACCAGGGGCAGTGACACTGAGGAGGTATGCCCCTAATAATTTTCTAAGCAGCAATTTTCAAAAGAAATCTTTTACTTGTTTGCCTAATAAGTAATTGTCAACATTGGTCCTGGCTCCCCAATCTTTGAACCCATAGGTGGAATTTGTCTATCAAAAGTGGGGAAAGTCAAAAGTGACAAGCAAAAACTGTCAGCTCTCTCTTTTTAAAATGAAAACTGCCCCCCAATTACTGTCAAGAAATGCACATGAACTTAATTTTCTGCTCTCTCCGCTTCCCCGAGTTCCTTCTGACACCTCTGGCACTTTGGGTCCCATTACAAAGATATTGCAGTGTCATTGTTCATGGCTAGACCCAAATAGATTTTGCTCAGGGCCTAAAAGGTTTACCCACCCTTCCGGGCATTCCCAACTTTTTGTTGCGCCACTGCTAATCAAACTTGTATTCCTTTGTAACAACCTAAGCCTACCCAATGTAACGCCCCTCCAACAAAAAAAGTCTTATACCCACCCCCAAAACATATATTGAGCTACTACATCATTTATGTTCAAGCATCACAACTATATTAAAGCTCCCTCTTGAATTTCTCCCAAAATAAATATTAAACATGTATTTCTTTCCTAACAACCTCAGCCTATTGAATTAACAACCCACCAATAAAAACAGGCTTGTAATTGCTCCAAAAAATATGTTTAGCCTTTACATCTTTGATGTTCTAGTTTTACTTAGTATGCTCAGTCAGGGTGTGTGACAGGATGTGACTGCAGATGGACATACGGAGGAATGCCTTATGGATGGGGGCATGTGGGACATAGGATAGATTGTATACCATGTGGTATATGCACCAGGAGCTATATCAGGCATGATTATTTGACTGCCTTTTTTACTTATTCAACAAGTCATTTGCATATAAGATATTATAAATGACAGATTTTCATACATAGTGTGCTCAATCAAGGACTGTGATAGCCAGGACAATACTTCTTATGGATTCTATGGGATGTCATATGGGACATGGGATGGGATGCCATGTGGAACAGGGTGGGATCCCATGTAGGATCCCATGTAGGATATATGGTGGAATGCTATGCGGGACATAGGGTGGAATGCCATGCTGGACATACGGTGGAATGTCATGTGGGACATGGGATGTCATGTGGGATATGGCATGTCATGTGGGACATGGGATGCCATGTGGGACATGGGATGTCATGTGGGACATGGGATGTCATGTGGGACATGGGATGTCATGTGGGACATGTGATGTCATGTGGGACATAGGATATCATGTGGGACATGGGATGTTATGTGGGACATGGGATGTCATGTGGGATGTGGGATGTCATGTGGGATATGGGATGTCATGTGGGACATGGGATGTCATGTGGGACATGGGATGTCATGTGGGACATTGGATGTCATGTGGGACATGGAATGTCATATGGGACATGTGATGGGAGCCATGTGGGACATGGGGTGGGATGCCATGAATTACACAGAGTGTGACATAGGTTGGGATGCTATGTGTGACATTGGGTAGGAGGCGATGGGACATGGGATGTGATGCCATGTGGGACATGAAGTAGGATGTCATTGGGACATTGGGAGGGATACCATGTGGAACATATGGTGGGACATAAGGTGGAATTTAATGTGTTATATCAGGTGGGAAGCCATTGATACGGGACATAGGGAGAGATGCCATGTGGGACACAGAGAGGGATGTTATGTGGGACACAGGGAGGGATGCTATGTGGGACATGGGGAGGGATGTCATGTGGGACATATGGTTGAAATAATGTGGGACATAGGATGGGATACATGTGGGGCATGGGGTGGGATGCCATGTGGGTGATATGCCATGTGGGTGATAGGGTGGGATGCCATGAGGGACATATGGTGGAATGCCATGTGGGACATATGGTGGAATGCCATGTTGAACATATTGTATGGTGGAATGCCATGTGGGAAATATGGTGGAATACCATCTGGGACAAGGGATGGGATTGGATGTCATGTGGGACATGGGTGGGATGTCATTTTGGACAAGGGATGGGATACATGTGGGACATAGGGTGGGATGCCATGTGGGTCATAGGATGGGATGCCATGTGGGAACATAGGTGGAATGCCATGTGGGACATATGGTGGAATGCAATGTGAGACATATGGTGGAATGCCATTTGGGAGATATGGTGGAATGCCATGTTGGACGGGATGTCATGTGAGACATGGGGTGGGATGCCATGTGGGACATGGGATACCACGTGGGACTTAGTGTGAGATGCCATTTTTGGCCTGATTGAACAATTAGGCTATTGCAATTTAAATGAAGAAACAAATCTCGTTTGGCTGCTCGTTTTTTTTATTCATGTAAACATCATCTACCCGAAAATGTCCGGTTCTGTGGGTCTTGATATTAAAGTAATCTTGTTTGTTCGGGTTATTTTAGGGCCTTGGCAAAAAATCTATAAGTAGATTTGACATATGATGTAAATGACATACTTTAGCGTGAGATCGTAAAAAAAAAAAAAATTATCTTTCTTTTACAGAAGGTCTGAATGTACAGCTTATTGTCTGTAATTCGTAGTATTTGATATTCTTCTTTGTATCTGTTGTGTTGTTGTAAATATGTTCTTTCAATGTTAGAAGATGCTTGTTAAATTATTGGTAAATATGTGAATTTTAGTGTTCCTGAAATCGATGGTGGCCAATTGCCTCATTTTTATATGATCTGTCCTTATGCTCAGCATGATATGGTAACAGGATGCAGCAAAAGCATTGATAGTAATTTCCATTTTTTTTAGATGACCCAACAGAAAAAACCAACAAATAATATTTCTTTTACAGTTTAAAGGGTAAGTTCACTCCAAAAAACAAAATAGGGCTCATATGAAAATAGTTAATAAAAGAAAAATATTATCAAGAATCACAATTATAGTTTATTTACACAAGACGTTAGCCTATGCCTTTTTAAAACCTACTAAGAATCTAGTTTTACTGCTCACTTGCAGACAATTGTGATATTACAGCATGTTAACCTTCATACTGTAAAACATGCCAAGAGGTGTTTGTAACTTGCTTGTTGAAGTTCATTTCTTACACTAACTTCACTTTTAAGTAAAGATACTTGATTTTTTAAAGAATTTTAAAGTGGTCTTGCCATGGGGGTCGGAACTTACGTTAAATATGTTAATTGGGTTAATTGATTTGCAAAAAATATAACTTTTTTTTGCACAAAACCAATCGATTGTGAGAAAATGGCAAAAGAAAACTTGACAACAAAAAACAGAATAAAGCTCATGCAATGACGTCATTTTGGAAATGCCTGTATGCAAACAATGCATCGATGCCACGTATACATGTGTCTGCCATTGAAATTTCACAACTTGGTACCGATAGCATCTCTGTTTGTTCTTCTAAAATATTACATTTTCAAGCAAATTTTAAACAAAATGCCACAGCATTGTGTAGTTTGAGGATGCAGTATAAAATTCTCAAACTAAAAGTTGTTTATCAAATGGCAAAGGGCAGCAAAACGAGACAATTTTGGACGTGTTTTGTGCACTTGACATGAACTGAGTTTTCAGGGCTTACCGGGTACATTGTTATATTCAGCTCCGCCAGATTGTTACCCATGTTCTGTTTGATTTAAACAGTAGCTTGACCGCATCGTCTCTGACATAAAACTTTTACTGTTTTGTGAGCAATACAAATTCAAATAAAAGAAACAGAGGAAAAAAAAATAAAGACTCAGTGAGATTCGAACTCATAACCCCTTGCTCAAAAGACGAGGCCATTACCGACTGGGCTACTTATTCTAGCTGTTCAAAATTTGTATAATCTAATTTTATATATTGTGTGAAATATTATTGCAGAAAAGAAAATTAATAAAATACAACTGAATTGTAATTATTGTGTCCATATGCTAAGCCGTTAAAAATAAACTAACAAAATTTTTACAATTTCTTCAAAAACTTTTAATTTCAAGTGCAAAAATGCAAATGGATTACGTGAATGAACTATTTAGTTCACGTAAGCCTGTAGACTAAACGTCAAGCGACAGATTTGCATTAAAAAATAAAACTTTTATTTTCCATTAGACGTAAAAAAGTAGATGTTGTTGCAAACCCTTCAATTTAATTATGTTTTACAAAATATAACTTGCGAAACAGTCAGAATTTCATGGCGACTATGCAAGCTTTGTGTATATAGGACTGCGATGTAACTTAAAGGCCCATGTAAGGGTTGTAAGCCTGATCCTTCTTTCTGTCTGCAAGCGGTTTAAATTCAAAAGGAACGACATCCCTTTATTATGAGAATGTTCTTCATTTATTTCCAAATCATTTTTATCATAGTTTAAACTTGAAGATGACAAATTAAGATCTGAACAGCCTGAAAAACTTTTGCAATTAGACCTATTTGTACGTGGTTAGTTAGTACATGTATGTGTGTGATGGATTGTTTACGATCATCAGTCCCTGAAACTTTTTTTCAGAGAAAGCAATAAATGATCAATTTTAAGTCTTTTGCATCATGAAAATGGACTTATTTTCAGGCTTTCTTGACGGATTTTTGAATTTAGGGATAAGAAAAACCTATAAGAGGTTAAATCTCAATTTTTTTAGAAGGCATGGCAGGACAACTTTAAATTGATTTTTCTATGAAGAAATTGATATAAATTTAAAAGAACTGTGATTCTGTGATGTCATCACGTACCTACACTCAAGGGGGCTGTGCCATTGTGGTTTGACTGAAGATCTTCACCCACACTCACCTTCCCCAACTCACCCCCAAAAAAAAAAGGCTATGTGCATGAAAATTGTTTCAAATTTTCATTCCTTTTACCCAATTTTTGCCAGATTTTGTCAATTTCTTCTTAATTTTATACCTAAAACATAAAAGTTTGCAAGACTTAGAATGTGTCAATCTGTAGATCTTTAAAATGGGGCGATTACGTTTGTTTTCTACCCATCTTTTTAATTAATCTCACCTGTAGAGTAATTAAGGCCTATCATGGATTCTACAGTTTGAGCTTCTCTACATTTTCCTCCAAAATCTAAACAAGTACACAAATTGAAGTTTTACTCCTTATATGGAATGAACATACCTAGGTCTCTTTCAGCTAATGCTTCTTACACTGACAGACTATTTTAATCAGGTCCTAAATCCATGGAGGTAAAGTGGTACCTCCATGCTAAATCACTGATGTTCTACTTATAATTTGCTAGGTCATATGATATGGGTGTCAATTTGCATGGGCATGTGAACCATGACGGTATTTACTGCTCTAGTTGTGATTTAAATTGCCTGGATGTTTGAAGTAGGGAGTTCTGTCTTGCTGAACCTTTTTTTTTAACGTAATGGAAGCCGAACTTTAATGGCGGATACCACTTGCACTAACGCTCTGTATGTTGCTAGTAGTAGTATTAGTTTCATGTTGTTTGTTAGTGTTAACATTACATTAACAGCCCTGTAGTAGTATTTCACTGTTTAAGTAGGGCCTATGGCGCACATGTTAGATGAGCCGTAGTATGTTTTCTTGCAGTGCACACTTTTGGTTCCTGTTCATATCCATTGTTTTGAAAATCTGTGGGTTCAATGCAGCATTATGCCTATGATGTAATTATCTATGCAAGGCCCACAGATTCGGTATGTTGTTTTTACAGTGTTGCTCACTGCAGAAAAGAGTGGCGACAGGGCTTGTTTGAAATTCTGCATGCATTGGCCCTGTTAGCTCTGATCAGGGAGTTGTTAAACAACTCCCTGCTCTGATAAAGCTAAAATAACATTTGTACAGATACTGAAAATGTTCTCGATAAGGTTTTCTATGTAATTTCTAGAACTTTTTTGAAACAACTTTAACGTATAGGATAGCCACATTAAATTGCAACTGCAGTATTATAAGGGGTTCAATTGAGGTCGTTTTTGACTTTCCTTCAGTTGCAGTTACCGTGTTACATGTTCTTTTGAGGCTCATATTCTGCTGTGATATCTGAAGTGAGAAGGCAAAGAAACAATCAGTTACCTAAAATTCTAATATTTTTTTTTGTTTTGCTGAAATTATGCAAGATTAATTTGAACATGATATTTGTACAGTAGGAAGACCGAAACAGAAAAATTGATTTAAATGATAAGTCCAGTGGTCAAGTAAATCTATTTCATATGAACAAGGACTTCAAAAGAAACAAAATAATGAAGAAACCGTTAAAAAAACTTATTCCGTTAAGCAGATATCAAAGTTTAAAGTTTGATATCATTTGAAATCAGACTACAGTAGTTGGGATGTCATAGCGTCAGAATCCTCAAAGTCGTTACGTGTTCTATCATATTTTGTCCTGCGATTTTGAGGCTTAAAAACCATGGGATATGTCAGAAAAGTAGTAAAACTGAATCTAGTAAGGGTATTTATAATGTACCACCTGAATAAAGTTCGAGGAAAAATAATTTAAACAGCAAAAAATTAAAATAAACTTTCTTTAACCCTTACTCTACCTGTGCTTTGAAAAAAGAGAGCTCAATTTTTGTAACTTTTTCTTCACACGCATTTTTGACAACTTTCCTTTCATTTTCTTTTGTTACAAGTTTGGTTGAAATAGAAGCTAAGATATTTATCTTTTGAGTAATGAAAGCCAATTAAGGAAATATTAGACAAAAGTAAAGCAAATTAAGCAATTTTCTGCTAAATTTGGTCAACAAATGGTCAATCTTTGCAGAAGTATAACTTCTTGTCAATATTAAAAACAGATCTGTGTTACATATTAAGATTTTTTATGAAATTTCCTTTCGAATAATACTAATCTGTTATTTTTAGAAAGAAAGGAAAGATGCAAAACATCAAAAATGATTATAGTCAAAAGACCCCTGAAAGCTGCAACAGAAAAATAATTATGCAGTGGTCACGGTGAGACTTGAACCTGGATCAATGTATGCTAGTCGCATACATTTCCTCCGCACCACATAGTCGATCAAATTGGAAAGGTGAAATATAATTCTTATAGGAAAGGTTCTAAATAGATGGGGGTATGACTTTATTTATATATCAAATGAACGGAAATTTCAAGCATTTCGAACGAGGGTTTAATTAAGCATGTGCGATGTACGGTTTGGGTACACGATTTTTTGGAGAAAAAAACGGGTCAAAAATAGCAGAAATTCATGAAATTTTGAAGAAATTTCTCCAGAACAAAAGATTGCAGGTAGGTATTATAAATATTAGACCAGAAACCAATACTATCATGTCTTAGGACTTGCGTGTTTGAATTTGAAGCAAAAATGTGATCTTGGAGTTATTGTAAGATTTAGAAGAAAATAAAAACATTTTTTGTTAATTTTTCAGCAATTTTTGAGTTTTACCTTTTTCAATGTACTTTTTCTCAAAATTCTGTAATATGACCTTTATCAAAAAGTTACATTTTGTGAAAGAAATATCCGAGTACTTTAAATTGGTACCAAAATTACTCTTATAGGACTGTGGTAAAGTCCCGATTTTATCTTTAGAAAAAAGGTGGTTTAAACACGGCGATACTATTGCCGCATGGTAGAGTAAGGGTTAAAATACTGTACATTAACAATTGCCAAGAATGTGAGGATGAGGACACCAACTTTCCATAGTAGACTTACCACACCAGTCATTTCTACACAAATAAGACAGAGTTTTAAACTTGGATAAGATATTTGAATGCTTTCTTCACCATTGTGTTTCTTTTCAAGTCCTCTTTCATGTGGGATAGACATGCTTGATCATTAAACTTATCCTTTAAAGTCACTCAATTTCTCCAAAAATATTAATGACGGTTTGACATAGATTTTTATACAAATAAAGAAGATTGCAGAGCCAGTTTTACTCTTTGTGAATGTTTCCATGAAAACTTCATTTAAAAATGTTTTTTTAATGTATCTACAATGCTTGACTAGATAGTTTCAAAAGATTGTCTGTTTATGCTCTTACGGCGGTAGTATCTATCGACATTTCCTTTCCTTATTCTTTTTTTCCTTCTTTTTGAAAATGTGCGGTATTATCTCTTTTGATATGGTTTTCTTGAACATGCATGTATAAATGAAAGCCTATGATCTGGCCGTGAGATTGGGTATTATGGTGAATACAGCTTTACGTACAAAAGCATGGTATTATTACCAATGGTGTCATTGAAAATTAAGTAAACCAAAGCATAAAATTCAAACGACAAAAGAAAACATCAATTTGGTCAAACAGCAAAACGAAATGATCTTTAAACTCAATTCTTTGTATAATAACCATGCAAGTTTTAAAATCAAAATCATAAAAAACGGCAAATCTTGGAACGATAAATCTGAATAAGTTGCAACCTGGAAATATTGAACATTCAACATGTACAATTTGAACAAAATCAGATGCCGCCATCAATCCCAAAGTCGGGACCAATCCTCTGCACAGTTGCAATCGTAGGGAGGACGTTGTTGTCACCCACATCCGCCTTGGTCACTCCTTTCTCACCCACTCCTTCCTCTTTTCCGGCTCTCCTACACCTGTCTGTCCTACCTGCAACACTGATCTCTCGATCAAGCATATCCTATTAACCCGTCCCTTATTTTGGAACCCCAGATCTCTTCTCTCCTCCTCCACTTCCTTTTTGATTCTCTTTAAGAACAATCCCTCCTCTAACATCATCTTCCTCCGCAATTGCAACTTATTCCACCTGATCTAATCCTTACCCACACTCCCTTCCTTTTCTAACCTACCATTCTATTCCTTCTTCCCTTTTCTTACCTCTATTCTTCATACCGTCTTAACTCTTGCACCTTAGTCTTCTAACACCCTCTTGGCACATTTGACTCTGACTGTCGCGGTGCCGTTAAACATTAATAAACAACAAAACAGATCCTGCCCACAAAAGTTTTTGCCAAATACAGTACACAGTGTGATAACAAATTTATACCCATATTTGAAATGAATGAATCCAAATTGAAATGAATATTATTGATAATTATCTTGTACTTAAGGGTGGGTAAAATCTGATCTTTTGTAAGTTTGCGTAATGTTTCCCAGGGACCAACGTTTACTGGTTAGTCCATAAAATACCAGTGGAAACTGTTGTGGAAGTCTGACCATGATGGGAGTAAATAGTTTCACTAAAAAAGAACATTCTTATCAAAAGACAGTCATTTATACATTGTGAGTTTTTATTATAAATATATTTTCCTTGTGAATGATCTGGAAAACTGTTCTAAAGTAGAAAAGACAAAGACATGTTTTAATTTAAATTCTATTGAAACTTTATTGGTTGGTTTGAAGGGAACAACATAAATTTTACGTTACATTCAACAACATTAGTGTACATCATACAACTGAACATGAAGTGTATTGAGGACCAAATGCAACTCATTCAACAGGCATATTGATTGGTATAAATCCTTCCTTCGTTCGAGGCAACAAGCCTGCTTCTGTTCTTTTGTTTTCCAAACAAAAGGCATCCTGTGGACTACAAGTGCCTTGCTTTATTTTATAGTGGGGATATAGTGTTATGTAGCAGTCCTAATTAAGGGATTATGCATAGAAGATTCACACACAACAGGTCTTTAAAAATCAGCGATGTATCTCGGTTAAACAATCATCTGTTCCCTAATACTCTTGAGATACTTTTGCTCGCCTCACTAAATATTTCCTCCCCATTTTCACTGAAAAAACTTAAAAACTCTTCTAATTATTACTCTCAGATTCCTAATACTAGTGAGATACTTCTACTTTGTTACACTTTCAACCCCAAACCTGATGAAGCTGAAAAAACAAACAAACTCAATATCAATGGAAAGTTTGTTATTATTAAAAACCGCCCCAAAAAGGAGGTGTTTCTATCTGAATTAGCAAATTTGCCACTGTTTATTCAAGTATGGTTGTTTGTGCCTTGTCAAACACCTGCACAACACCCAAGTAATGTATAAAATATGCCCGAAAACTAACCATGCCCAAAAGATTGTGAATATTTACATAAGTTTGTATTTAGCTTCCCGAGTTGGTTGCCATGGTAATAACTCAATCATACGGATGGGCAATATTTAAATAAGCTACACTTATTCTCATCCTAAGTGTCGTCATTTTCATTTGTTTGCTATTGTTGTGTGTGTGTGTGCGTGTTTTTGAGATTTCAGAGAATAAAAATTGTATCGTTACAATGCAGTGGATAGGATGATCGATATTCGGGATGGATTATTTTCCTGCTTACTTTTTGTCAAATAAATCGTCAGGGAATGCTTTAGTTTAAATTGTTTGTTTTAAGAAAAGTTATTGCATTTATTTCCTTTAATTTAATAATTGAATTGAGTATCTTCATTAGTATCAAGTGAACTTACTGTACTTGGCATGATGGATTTTTAGAGAACTGATTTGCTGGATCAAGATGCCTTTTTGAGATTTTTAAGTTGCTGGAAAAAAGGTACAGTATTTTATAACACAGATTTATACTGAGATTAGTTTATGACTTAATGATTTTCTTTTATCCTGTATAGCCCAAATAAATGATTTCCTTAGCATTTTGTAGATGCATTTGTATATCCTGATGTATTTGTATAGTAGTGCTGAAAACCATTGAGTTTAGATACTTGAATTATCATAGCAAAAGTTTTAGTTTGGTTTACTTTACAGAAAAAAAAACATTTGATGTGTCAGGAAAGTCCCCCACAAATCTTAGTTTTCACACTTTACCTTCTCTAAACTTTTATTTTAGCGCTCCCATTTCATTTTAGCTCAGCAAAGTTGAGGTCATAAAATGGGATTTTTCTGTTAAAGGATTAGTTCAGTGGTCAAGCATGTTCATCTGATATAAAAGAGGACTTCAAAAGAAACAACATAGTGAAGAAAGCATTCAAAAATCTTATTCTGTTAAGGAAAAAATTTGATAAATAGTAATCAAAATACATAAAGACTTTGAGCAATCTGAGGCTGTGACATCACAACTAGTCTGATTTCAGTAGTTTCCACAGAAATAATTTTAGATTTTAAACTTGAATATCTTCTTAACGAAATAAGATTTTGCGATGCTTTCCTCACCATTTTGTTTCTTTTGAAGTTCTCTTTCATATAAGATGGACATGCTTGACCACTGAACTAATCCCTTAACTTTTGTCTTCCATTTTTGAAATTATCTCGAGGTTTTTGGCCAGAAATTTGGCAGTCTTGAAGAGCATGAAAATCTATACACAGGGTGTATTCAGTTTTTCATTCACTGATTGCATATCGGAAATCGAGCAATTTTCATTTTCATCTTTTTCGTGTAAAATCTGCAGTCAAATGTGGAAGATATGTGCTGAGGTATAATTGCCTACAGCTGACTATTCTCATCAGGGAAATGAGAAGCCGCCAAGGAGGTACTGCACACTACAGTGCACAATATTCTGAGTAGTGTGAACAGCATGGAATACTATCCCTGTTAATAATCCTCTCTTGTTATCTTTGCCTGAGTGACCTGCGGTGCTTGTGGAATATAATGTAAATTTGCAAACTTTTAAAGTTTTTTGCAGCATTGAAGTTTCTTCAATCTAAGGTGTGACAAAAAAAAAAAAATAACGTATTGATTTATGTAACTTTTTTGCTTTTAAAGTTTAAATTTCAAGTTAAGTACTGTAATCTTCTGAAAAAGTGGGGGACTGAGGCTTTTTCCTCCTGGTAATTTGGAAGAAGGAGACCTCCATATACCCCTCTCCTCACCCCCCCCCCCCCTCCTCCCAAATTATCCTTCAATTGAAGAAATACAAATTATAAACAAAATGAAGATGCAACCTTAGTAAGAGATATCTTGTTAATTATCTTATGAATGATGCAAATATTTTTGTTTTAAAAATTGTTGCTGAAGGGGCCTGAAGGCACATAACCTGGAGTTCTATGGATTTTTTCTTTTTAAGGAAAGTAAACTGCTTTTAGCCAACAAAAATAAGAAAATTACCAGTCAGTATAAAATATTTAGAAATTGTTTTTTCTGAAGAAAAAAAAGTGTTGTGAGGTGGATGAAGTTATAGTTCCTGTGAATCCAGGGGGACAATCCCCCAATTTCCACAGGTTTCTTCTTTTTTGGAGGGAATTTATTATTTTTAGCTAACACATGTGTCGACAGAGTCAATTGAATCTCCAAACAGCTTTGGTTTTGACATCAGCTGCTTTCAGCTGAATTTACACATTTAATGGAAAATAACTTGATCTTTGGATTTGGGGGATCTTTGGATTGGGGGTATCTTTGGATTGGGGTTATGGTCTCATAAAACAGATGTGTGTGAAAGCCTTGCTTCTTGTTTACTGTCACCAAGGATGTGTTCATACATCCTTGGTTTCACATCAGATGATCAGCACATTTGCAGACAAACTAATTGAAAGAAAGGATGTACAATGTTAGATTATAATCAATGGGAATATTGCAAAGAATAAATTGCTTATAAATTCTTTCAAACGATGGTAGACCATAAATGTATATTTTTTTATGCAAAACTTGACTTGAAAATGGCAACTCCCCATTTCACCTTCCATTGATATCATCTTTAGTACTCTTTTGAACAATTTGACCCTCGTTGTCATGGTGCCGTCAAGCACTCATCAAACAAACAAACAAACAAACAAACAAACATCTTTTGAACATTTTTGTGATAAAGTTCAACTTCATCATTATTGATGTTCTGGTTACCTTAGTTTGGCCCTATATCCTCAACAAACAGGAAAGTAGTAAAAACTGATTCAGTAATTTAAATTTACCAGGTGCTTGAAGACAGTTTAAAGGAAAAGAAATTCCATTTAGTAAAAATGTTTAATTAATTTTCTTAAAAATACATACCGTATATTCCCTAATAAATGCCCTGTGGGGTATTACATTTTCATTTTCATTTTCATTTTGAGGTTAAAATTTGGATGTATTACCGTGTGCATTGCAAGTTCAACTCTTTTGACTGTATTTTTTGGGCAGTTTTACAGTTTGCAAATAAGTTTTGGCTGAAGCCTAGTGTTAAATCACACTGTATTCATTGTTATGATACTACCAATCAATTTATGTGTAACTTTACAATTGTCACTGCACAAAAAACATGGGGAGCGTTTATTAGAGTGGGGGCATTTGTTAGGGAATATACGGTAAGAAATTGTAAAGAAAGTCAGGATTTGTGCCAACCTTCTACAGAGGGCTTTCCACACCAGTCATTTCTACCCAAATGAGACGGAAAGTTTAAATTTGAATAATATCTCCTTAATGGACTAAGATATTGAATTACTTTTTTTTACTATTTTTTAAATCTATTTTTTATAAAGTTCTCTTTCATATGCTTTACCACTTTACTTTCTCTTACATATGCTTTACTTTCATATGCTTTACCTCAATATATGAATTAACCCTTAAACGCCGGATTGGAATGATTTTTGTCGATTTAGAAGTGCAATTTTCATTAAATAATTATGGGACTATACAAAACTGATACGGAGGTAATTTGTATATCATTTGAAAAAACTCCTTTGATTTTTTTCGTATTCTAAGCGTTTTTGATGGGGGTCATATTGAGGTTTTCAGAGTAAAATAGAGCCAAACATGAGTAATTTTCATACTTTCATCAAAATTTCCCAAAAATTGATAAATATTTAGAATGAATTTTAAAAAAAGTGCTAATTTTATTTTTTAGTGAAAGTCATTCATGAATATCAATTACTGTAATTCTAATTAAATTTTGCCAAAACCTACTCTCAAATTTGAAATTTTATTTACCATTTTTGGTCCATTTTAAAGCAAGATTTAAAAAAATCTAGATCTTGAATTTAAAATCAGAACAGAATGTTTTTCTGCCATCATATTGACCCAGAAACCAGCTTTCAAATGAGCTGCTTTGTTGATGCATAGCCCCCTCACAAAAAAAGAAAATACTATTTCAACTTTCCGAAGATATGCATCTTTGTAAAGATTTTGGTTGACGGAAATTCTTACTGTAAAGACACATACTAAGAATTTGTGTACAAAACGTAATTAAAGATTTACATGAAGGATATATGATAAAATAGTTTAAAAGAGGTAAACACTGAAGGAGGCAGTCTCAAGTAAAGGTAAATCGGTACGTTTTTTTGTATTCTTTTCAAGCCTTTTGAGTACGTGTAAAGCCCCTATACTTGTAGCTCAAAATCATGACTATACACAGCATTTCATACATTTCTACAGCAAATAATAGAGTAAATTTTACTTATTTTACAAATAAATCAACCATCTTGGGTGAGAATATTATATACTTTTTAGAATAAAAAGTTTATCTGGGTCATGAAATTCCTTTTAATAAGAAAGTGAGTAAAAGTTAGGATGATATTTGCATTTTCCCAACTATGAAATCATTCTCATATCTTATTTCATTCTTAATTTTGAAGTCACTTGCATAATAATTAGTATGCAAAATATAATTAAACAACTTTATGAATATCATACATTTGATTTTCAACATTTTCAAGAGTCCACAAACAAGGAAACTTCATTTTCAGTTTATAGCTTTCCCACAATATTGTAAAAAATAATAATAATGGGTCACAGGTCAAAATGTGACATTATGAACTAATTTGCATATTCCAATTGTTCCTACTTACAACAAATTGTGAGTGGTATCATTAAAAAGAATTTTTATCAACATTTCATACATTCTATCAAAAATGCCACAACTGCTTACTACAAGAGAGTACATAAATACAAAGTTAGGCAGTTTTGTTCACTGGGCATGCATATTAAATGATCTAATTTGCATTATTTGCATATTCCAGTGTAAAATTATGTGGGTCATTGTGGAGATCAAAGTATTACCTTTTAGTTAACACATACTTGTAATGATAGCAAAGGAAAGGAAAATGTGGAAAAAAAGCATTATCTAAAAAGTTTCTCCTAAAATAAAGATTCTAAATGGGAGATTCGGACATTTAAGGGTTAAGCTCTCATAAGGCAGGACTGTAGGAGACCTTTGATTATTGAAGGGTTCGAGACATAGTTTTCACTTCATATGACATTGTTTAGCTAAAAGTATATTAAGGTATTATACCACTGAAAATTATTGGGGGCATGGCATCTCTGGCCCCACCATACCCTCTCTGGCCCCACCATACCCAGGGCTGTTAGCTGCAGTGAGAATTTTGATATTTTGCCCTGAAGTGAAAAGTTAGGAATCATTTTCAAAATATTCGAAATAAAAGCTTGTCATAAAAGATACCAAGACACATTTTTAGTTATGATGCTATATTCCTTTTATGAAGGAAAATGGGAGTACTACTGGTTAATAATAAAACAGTGAATATTGGCAGTCAGTTGAGGTTGGAGGAGTGAGAGAAATGTACAGATCCCTTATTGAACCCTTTGTTTTATCATTATGCTGTGTAAGTTTCAAGTACCCCCGGTCTGTGCTGTGACTTAATTAAGGAGCAGACTCTGGCCAAAATGTGAGGGCTTGTTATTCTGGAGTTACTAGAATATTCAAATACACTTTTCTTGCAAGGTACTGAAAACCTTTTTGTATGAATGTGGAAATCAACCGCAATCATTTCTTAGGAATACTAAGTAATTTTTCATCGATGAACTATTCAATTTAGCTCTGCTATTTTGAAATTCTGCTAAATTAGCAAAAAAGATGCCACCACTTTTCGACCAAGAGTTTCTTTAAAGTTTAATCTACTACCAAGAAAACTATCGAATTCACAAGTAAAAGCTGTCTTAAAATGTTGGCAAGAATACCCTCTAAAGGAATATTCCCATGTTTTTTTCGTAACCTTTCTTAAGAAAGAGAAATTTTTAAGAAACAATTTAGTACAAAAATCATGTTGATATGTTATTCCTATCAGGAGATATTCAAATTTTAAGGTTCACAAAAAATGGCAATAAACGAATAGGAAAAGGCTCAGTATGACATCACAGCAACACATTCTCCCACAAAGTTGATGTATTTCATTAGAATCTATTATCCTTTTTTATTAGTAAAACCTGCTAGAAAAAAAAATTTGATGAAAGTTAGGTATTTCTATACATTGCCAAATATACCCTACTTCAAGAACTTAAATAAATGTTTCTAATCATGCAGAAACAACCAATTAACTTTCAAAGAAATACATAAACATTTGCAATGAAATTGTCTCTATAACATTATCGAACACAAATTCCTCATACTGTACAAAAACTTTAAAATGCAATTTGAAATCTTTAAAAATCCATATCTCCTGAATGGAATATGATATGAAATTGATTTTTGTACTAAATTGGCTCTAAAAGTATGCTCTTACAAATACAATCTTGCAAAAACCATGAGAATGTTCCATCAAGAATATTAGAATCACAAAGATATATTATGAAAACTAATTGATATTAGAAAAATAGTGCATACCGTATGTAGGTTCTATTACTGCATTATAAAGTATTTAATGTCTCTCACTTCAGACATTTGTTGTAGTACTTTTTATGCATGCATGGAATTTTCATTTGTTGATAAAAAGACAATTCCTAATGAAAGATATATTAAGAACTTATACAAACAAAGAGTAGCTTATTATATTTAATAATGAAATTGAATGTTGAAGATGAATACATTAGGAATAAGAAAATTATAGGAGAAAAGATATAGATTAATTAGAGTTGTTCATGTTTTCTTATACATATAGTGATATCAATATGATATCTTTGGTACGAACCTGAATTGTATGGATCAAGCAAAAAATGCTTAATTATAAATATTAGTGGTACAAAATGTATTTTACAATGCTGAAAATTTATATTGTGGAAGCTAAAAAGCATAGTTTGCCTGAAAGAGTGAAACAAAATTTGAAAAACATAATGGACATTTATGAAGTTTCATAACCGTCTTGTCTGAAATGTTTATAAAAAAATTCAGACTATTTCATCTGCTTTTGTGGTAAGAAAGACAAAACATATTTTGCATTTAGAGCTGAATACATGTACATTGGCAAGGAATTTGATATCTTCAATAACGGCAGAAACTTATAAAACATATGTAAAGAAACCATAGTAATGCCTCCTCACTATATATAGTACTGATACGGAATGTTTGAATACCATGAAGAAGAATATACCAGGTATTCTGTAGAGTACAGTTACAACTTCTTTCATGCCCCTCTGTTCGCATGACTTGCTGATATCAGTCTTTCATAAAACCCTGATTTCTTGTTTTGTCACATGCAAGTCTCATTTCATTTTCTGTATTATAGAGAAATTTCATCACATGACTGTAGCTCAACTGGACTTCATTTTGCAGGATAGGGGCATTGCTGCGTTTCACGTGTCTTCTCATAGCCCAGTCACATCACACGTACAACAAACATACTGTAGTACCAGTTCAGCGAAGTTTACTAATCACAATTTTTTTGTTCGCTTCCGATTTTACTTCATATTTTCCTTTAAGTTCACAAGGTACACGAAGAGTAACTTTAACCTTAACGCCAGCTGATTGTTCGTTATACTCTGACAAAGCCTACTTACCTGGTAAAAAGTGCTCACTGTAAATCCTGTGAACCGTACGTTGAAACCGCCACGTTGTACGGCAGAAACCTACTTCGAACGTCGATCACGATTAAATGGAAATCGAGAAAATGTCATTTTATTCTCCTGCACACATCTATTAGTGCAACCAATGGCACAGCAAGATTCCGGCATAATTATCTTACAAAAATAATCTTATATAACAACATGCAAACGTATGTAAGTGTAATTAAGTGTACAGCAGACTACAGTGCGTTTTCCCGGCAAAATGGCTAAGTAAACAAAGTCATGTGACCTGGTGACATCAGCTGAAACACCCTTATTGAACATTTTTGTATCATGAACATTCTCATTTGTATATATATGAATGAATGTATTTGTTTGTTCTACTGTAATACATATGCTGTGAAATGAACACCTCGTACAGCATGTCCTTCAGCTTAGCTTGGTGATGTCATCAAGGCAATTCCAGCACAGTTCTTATGTATTTCCTATCAATTTAATTACACTTTTTTTACATTATCGAACAGCATTTTTGGTTCATTATAGAGGTGGAATATATAATTTACAAGAAAACATTTTGTTTCTTTCTAAGTGTACATCAAATTTTCACAGAGAAAAAAATCCAAATCATTTTTAAAGAAATACAAAAGACATTTTGTTGAAATTGTCTCTATGACATCACAGATGTTGCCAACCAGTCACTTTTGTCCAAATTCAAAAATAATTTATAATTTTGTAACTTCTAAGTGGAATAAGATATTAACATAGTTTTTTCACCACTCTGTTTCTAAAAAAAATTCTCTATCACATACGAAAAATGAAAATCCATGGGAATATTCCTCTAACACAAGTGAAACTGCTGCACTGAAAAATAAAGATACTTAACCTTACTTAAAACAACAAAATCTTTTTCTTCTGCCAACAATATTTTGTTTTGTTTACCTTTACATTGTATCTAAGTACAAATTTTTTAGTACATTGTTTTTCTACTTTTCTTGTATTTTTTTAATACAAGTGAAATTATAGCACACTGAAATAAAAATACATAGCTTGCTAAGAAACAAAAATTTGCTTTTGACCATTTTACGCTTGGTTTACTTATTTTTTGTAGAATAAGATACAATGAACATGTTAACAGTATCCCAAACAATAGTGTAGATCTATCCACTATTAGTTTTTCGCATTGTATATTAATACAATGTGTCTTTTGATACATTGAAATAGATGCACTGAACAAGATTAGAATATCTTTGTACATCTTTGTACTTTTTACATAATAGAGACTGTCTCCAGACATTGGTGTCTTATCTTATTATAACACAAGTAAAAATGTTGCCTTTATGTAAATTTAACAAGAAATTATTGGTAATAGAAATTGACTGCCTAAGTGACTATTTTAATTGAAAATGATGCAAACATAAGGTTCTGTGTATAAACACACATACTAGTGGTAAGTTCTTGGTAATAAAAATTGACTGCCAACATGTTATTGAAAATGATACAAACCTAAGGTTTTGTGTATAAACACACATACTGTACTAGTGGTAAGTTCTTGGTATTACAAATTGACTGCCAATCTTGTATTGAAAATGATGCAAACATAAGGTTTTGTGTATAAACACACATACTAGTGGTAAGTTCTTGGTAATAAAAATTGACTGCCAACATGTTATTGAAAATGATGCAAACCTAAGGTTTTGTGTATAAACACACATACTGTACTAGTGGTAAGTTCTTGGTATTACAAATGGACTGCCAATATGTTATTGAAAATGATGCAAACATAAGGTTTTGTGTATAAACACACATACTAGTGGTAAGTTCTTGGTAATAAAATTGACTGCCAATATGTTATTGAAAATGATGCAAACATAAGGTTTTGTGTATAAACACACATACTAGTGGTAAGTTCTTGGTAATACAAATTGACTGCCAATATGTTAATGAAAATGATGCAAACATAAGGTTCTGTGTATAAACACACATTCTAGTGGTATATTGAAATGTATTACTGATCAAAATAGGTTGTAAAGCAGCTTGAGGCCTGAATTTTGATGGATTTTTGATGATAAAGATGTTTTTTGCATGATAATAACATCAATATAAAGATGTTATTTTTGCATGATAATGATAATAACATCAATATAAAGATGTTATTTTTGCATGATAATAACATCAATATAAAGATGTTATTTTTGCATGATAATAACATCAATATAAAGATGTTATTTTTGATGATAATAACATCAATATAAAGATGATCGATAATAACATCAATATAAAAAGATGTTATCAATATAAAGATGTTATTTAAGTCACCAGGTTTGATAAAGAATCAATTGTACTGTACTTTATTTGAAAAAATATTTGTGATTTTGTTGGTGATAGAAATGTTTATTCAATTTAAGAGAACTCATGTGTTTAATCTGTTTTAAAATGATCATGGAAAACATATCTTTAAAATAGCCTGCATCAATTATAAATAACAAAAATGTTTGGTTATTTTTTTGGATATAGAAATGTTTATTTAATTTAAGAGAACCTGTTGTGTTCAATTTTGATTTCAAATGGGTCTTGGAAAACTACCTTCAAAATATAGCCTGTAGAAAATAATTTGGTCATTCGGAGTTGTTAAGCTTTGAGCATTTTTTCATTTTTACAAAGTACGTTTTTGATTACGTACAGATGTAACTATAGTCCCTTTTGTCGAAATTCTGATCTGATTGCGGAGAATGGTTTTTATGAGAGCTGTTATGTTTCGTCATTTCATACTTGTATGGTTTCAGCACAATTGGTGAAGGACGCGAGTGTTTAAATATCTTCATCCTTCTCTGCAGCAAGGTTGATTATGATGCCTCTTGCTGCCGTCTCAGCTGTGTATGTGCTCATGCACTTATTGCATTTATAGGTATCACCTATTAGATAAAAAAAAAACTGTCTATTAAGGGTAATTATGATTTACAACTTAAAGGCACCAACCTTTTGTAGAAGACTTACACAGATGGGAACTCGAGTCTTAAATATCTCTTTAACAAAGTAAGATTATTGAATGTTTTTTTTCTTCACCATTTTGTATCTTTTAAAATGTTATTTCATACAAGACAAATTTGTTTGACCACTGACCTTTAAAGGGAAATTTGAACATGAAAAAATGAAAGGAAAGTTGTAAATAATTAGCAATTCAATCATATCTAATTTTGTATTAATTTAATGGAATTTTGAGAAAGGAATAAGTGTTAATGAATTATTTTAAATTGTATTCTTTATTATACTCAGATGCGAGGGTATCAAGTGTAGAACACTTGATGAGAACCCACCTTCGATGTTGTCTAGTTTTTTGTAAACACATGGTTTACCTGGGCAAGCAGTGTATATAGTGACATCAGAGTATGCAATTACAGTCCATGCATGGGTTTGAAGGCCAGGCATATGTCTGCTTCATCTTCTGGGTCAGTTGTTATGTCAATAAAGGTATCTGTCATAGTAAACTGTGGAAAGACAATAACAAAATATTTGAGAAGATATTTTACTATCATTATACTGTATAAGAAGTGGTGTTGGAAAATCCAGATACCTACCAATACAAATTGTGGGGAATAGAAATATTATAATATACTGTGGTATTTGTATTTACTTGCTTTGTTGCATAAATGCTTCATGAGTGACCCTATGCTTTTTTAATCATGAGTAGAAGGAATGAGAACGATATACCAATGTGCAGAGGTATTGTTGTAATGCTCTTCTTCATTAAATTGAAATGCAAAGAAAGGTACTAATCTATACTTAAAATTATAAATAGTTTATTTAATTTAATAATCATCTTGACCAATTTTGATGTTGTTTTTTGAGTACTTGAGCAAATACTCTCAATTTTATTGAGTAGTTGTATTGTCATGCCGCCATGTAGCAATATCTTTCCTTTGGAGAAATGGTCCGTCAATCATTCATAGTTAATGCACACATCACCTCTGGCATATAATACACAACTATTTTATCACCAGTTTGCAAACAAATTTCTCCCACTAAGACACCTAACACAGATGAGTGATTTCAATTTCAAAACTGCCTTGATTATTCAGCACTGGCTGTCTGTAATTTATGCACACAAATAGCCTTGGGCTACTTGGCTGTGGTGTGCATAGGAATGGCAAATAAACACTCATTGTTTGGAATGGAAACACAATACACTGAACAGGAAGTTGGGTTGGTAATTGCCATAACTGAGTTTTCAGGATTAACTCTGGTGTCGGGTAGGCTTAAAGAGAACTTTTTCAGCATGAGTGCATTAACTCCCTGTAATGCATTGCTTTGATTATTATTAAAAAAAAATTGTAGTATATTTGAGCAAATACTCCAATTATTTTGAGTAGTTGTATTGTCATGATCATTGCATTGACTCTTTGTAATGCATTGCTTTGATTATTTGGTTTATCTTATTCACAACATGTTAATTTCTTAGTAAAAGCCAAAAAAATTATGTAATTTTTTGACAATTTTCATTGTTTTTAATTGTTTGTTATGCATCTTACATAATCTGTGGAAGTTTTTGTTTGAGCATTCCTATCAGATTGTCATGGTTATTTTATTATGACAAGTATTAATGTAGTAAGGAGATTCTACCAGAGACTTACTGTAATTGATGAGTTATTCTATTATTAAAGAATGCTCTCTTTGTTGAATGGTCCAACTTACATGTTCATCTTGCCAGAGTTGTTTCTAATTGTGACCGTCTTGATGGGAGTTGAGGAGCCACGGGCATTGACCATTCGGAGTGGATGAACCTGTAATTGAAAATTAAAATGAGATGAATAATTATATGTCAATAGATACAAATTTTAATACAGTACTTGTGATTTTTGAGTTAAAAGTGTTTGAGATATGAAGGAATTTCTATTACAAAATTAAATTTTTGCATTTGTTTTATCTTTGTCTACTGTACAATTTTTCCAAGATTTTCGATAGAAAACTAGTGAACAGAATAAGTTTTTGAATGATATTAATTGTACCTGTAGTGTCTGAGTTATAGTCAAGTAATATTTAAAGAATTTTTAATGTATGGAAAAGTTCTGATTATTTAAGAGAAGACATTTTGTAATCTTTTAACTACTTCTTTACATTTTGTCTTAAATTCCGCTAACTGAAAACCATCAAACTTTTTGTGCTGCTAAATCTTAATAAAGATTACATAGATTCAAAAGCTCTATGCCATCCTTCTAATCAACTAACATTGACAATGTTTTTATGCTTTGTAATGTCACAAAACTTTAAATGAAATTTGCATAATTAATTTAAAGCTTGTTGTTTATAAGGGTGTTTTTGCTGACGTCACGAGGTCACATGACTTCGCCATTTTGTCGGGCAATACCACTGTTGTCTGCTGTACACTTAATTAGACTAACAAATGTTTGTATGTTGTTATATAAGATGATTTTTGTAAGATAATTATGCAGAACAATCAGCTGGCGTTATTTTTATTGTATACCCGATGAAAATATACAACTTAAGGAAAATATTAATTTAAATTAAAAGCGAACAAAAAATTACAATTAGTAAAATTCGCTGAACTGGTGCTGGTAGGTTAGCATGTAGTATGTTTGTTGTACGTGTGATGTGACTGAGCTGTGTGAAGAGGCTTGAAATGCAACGACGCTGCTGCCCTGCAAAATGGAGTCCAGTTAAGAGTCACATGATGAGATCCCTCTATATAGAGAGAAAAGATATCTTACCTTAACTACTGTATTTTAGCCTCAACATTTACTCGTGTTTTGATAGGCAATGTCTGCACCTGCGGTAAGGTCTATGTTGATGGTTCCGGTGGTTTTATTTAGTGAAGTAATGTGTTGGCATCTTGCAATGATATTTCACTCAGTTTAAGTCCTAAAGTGGTAAGCGATTTTGAATAGGATGGATGCTTTTTTGTGAAAAGCAGAAATTTTAAGGGGGTCATATTCTGAGGCTAAAATCGCCGATAGAATTGGCCAGAATGCAGTCAAATTTGCTACGATTTTCTTTCTTTTGGTTGGTGTGCTGGATCACGTTGGTCATCTTCCTTGCCATCTTCCTTGTAGTCTACAATCTGCTTAATAGTGAGACTCATCTGGAATTAAAGGGAAAGAATCAAATAATAAGAACATAATTATGTATTGAGAAATGATAATGATTTTAATTAAAAACAAAGAATAATATAAAACTTTATTAATAAATTTGCCATGTCATGTATGACTATTATACATTCAGATTTAAGATATTTTGTTGATTTGAGATGCAGCATTGTCAATTCAGTTGCTTTTGTTAATCTTCTCATTTTCCTGCTTTACTTTTGAAGAAACTTTGATTGATTTTAGGTCAAATAATGATCAAGCTAAACCAGCACTAGATGTGACTTGGCTGTGTGCTGCCTACACTTACCCAGCAGCAAAATATTTCAGAGACTAGTGACACGATTGCTTTTGGAAGCATTAAGCCTTGTACTTTATGTACAGTGCAAGCCCATGCTGGTGTTAATGGAAATTGATTGCGTATTATAATGCGATAACGGTAATAAGACTGCGAAGATATTTTGGAAATAGGAATCGAATTGGATTGATGAGGAAATTGCAGAATTTTTCAAATTGGTTGATCATCAAATTTTACAAGAATGCTAATAAGTTCACTGGTATTTTGTGGATGGAATTGAAAATCTGTTATGAGTCCAATTGCACCATTTACTAATCCTTCTTGTGAAAGAATATTTTTAAAAGCATGACTTGTTTCTTTAGAAACTTGTAATAAATTTGGTAAACCTCCTTCACCTCTATCATCATCATCATCATCAGGAATGAGATTTGACAGTACAATATTGTTTGTTGAACTTGAACTAAAACTTTGATTAAATGAATGTGTTGCAAACATTTTGTGAGTTGTTTATTTAATTTGATTTAAATTCTTTGATCATAAAGCAATACCTTTCCTTACGAGAAATGGTCCATCAATCATGCACAGTTAATGCACATTATTACCTCAGGCATTATGATACACAGCTATTTTTATCACCAGTTTGAAAACAAACTTCTCCCACTAAGACATCTAACACGGATAAGTGATTTCAATTACAAAAGTGCCTTGATTATTCAGCTCTGGCTTTGTGTAATCTTATACAGACAAATAGCCTTGGTCTACTTGGCTGTGGTGTGCACAGGAATGGCAGATAAACAATCATTGTTTGGAATGGAAACAATACACTAAACAGGAAGTCAGGTTGGTAATTGTCATATCTGGGTTTCAGAAATAAGCTCAGGTGTCAGGTGCGGGTAGGCTTAAAGAGAAACTTTTCAGCATGATTGTAAGTGTGAACCATTTTTCTTGTTGGAAAAATTTGTGAAGCATCATGAGACAGTGGTTGTGTTGTATTTACTAATTTTAAGTTAAAAAATGAGGTATCATTAATTGTTAGAATACCTTGTCTTATGCGATTGAGAAGCTGACAATAATTTGGGTAAGATAATTGATGGATATTTTGATTGAGTACAAATGGCTGAAATAAAGGACATAACAGTTGTTCTTCTAATGCAACATTTCTCCTAACAGGCTGTAAGTGAAAGAAGTCTCCCATGAATATGATATTGATGTTACCAAAGAAGTTATTATTTTGCATAATTGATGTAAGTCTCTATGAATAAAATGTAACATCTGTAGGCTAACCATACTTATTTTATCAATTATAAGTGTATGTACATGTTGAAATTACTGACAAATTATTTTTAATATCTGTGATGACAATTCTGTATATTTTGGTTGATGACCATGTTGAACTGGTAATCTTAGAGCTCTGTCCCCTATACCTGAACTCCAGGTCCCTCTCTCCTCACCCACCTCAATCTCGCATCTATTAAAAAACAATTCTTCCTCCAACATTTTCAACTTCCTCAGCAACAACAACCTATTCCACCATATGTAATCTTCCTTTCCCTTCCTTTCTACACCTAACCTTGCACACCCTTTCTTTTCACCTGACTTTTTCTCCCAAATTCACTCTAATTTCTCCCTTTTCTCCCTCTCAATACTCCATCTCCTCTCTGCCTTAACTCTTACACCTTTAAGGATTAGTTCAGTGGTCAACCATGTCCATCTTATATGAAAGAGAACTTCAAAAGAAACAAAATGGTGAAGAAAGCATTGCAAAATCTTAATTCCGTTAAGGGGATATTCAAGTTTAAAGTTTTATTTTTTCTGTAGAAATGACTGAAATCAGACTAGTTGTGATGTCACAGCCTCAGACTCCTCAAAGCCTTTATGTATTTGAAAAAAAGTTTATTTAATTTTTTTACTATTTAAATTATTTTCCCTTTAACTTTCTTCAGGTGATATATTATAAATACCCTTCCTAGATTCAGTTTTACTACTTTTTTGACATATTCCATGGTTTTTAAGCCACAAAATTGCAGGACGAAAATATGATGGAATACATAAAGACTTTGAGGAATCTGAGGCTATGACATCACAAGTAGTTTGATTTCAGTCGTTTCTACACAAATGTTACCAAACTTTAAACTTAAATATCTCCTTAACAAAATAAGGTTTTCCAATGCTTTCTTCACCATTTGTTTTTCTTTTGAAGTCTTCTTTCATATAAGATAAACATGCTTGATGCTTTGAGGTGCTGTGGCTCAGGGGTTAAGAAATCATGCTCGTATTCGAGAGGTACTGAGTTCGATTCTCGTCATGAGCACTGCATTGTGTCCTTGAGCAGTCCACTCAGCTGTAAAATGAGTACCAGCACTGCTGGGAGTTAATCTGTGATGGACTGGCATCCCGTCCAGGGGGAGTCATGTACTCTCATCTGCTTGTGCCATGGAAGCCGGGGATAAGCACCGGCCCAATGAGCCTAATGGCTCTGATGGATTTAGCTAGCTTTTAAACATGTTTGACCATTGAACTAATCCTTTAATTTTTTAAATCCTCTTGGCACATTTAACTCTGACTGTTGGTGGTGCCGATAAACATCCACAAACCAAACTAGAGCTCTGTGAAGTGGGGTACCTCTAATATTATATGTGGCCACTCCTGTTGGGGATGTGATTATGATTGGATTGGTACCAGAAAATTTAGCAGTATCCATTTAATCCACTCAACAATTAACCTTCCAGGTTTCCAAATAGGTCACGCCCACCATAGCAACGCGGTAACTCTGTGAGACAAACAAAACTCAAATCTGCAATTGTGCATTACCAATGCGTTGACATTTAGATGTTTGCGAGGCCTGCCACAAGCTTGGATTCATTTTTGGCACTTCTCCGAATTTTTAGAGTTTTTAGCAAATAGGATAAATAAAATTCAGTTTGCTAACTGTTGTGGGTAACAGCAATCAGATTAACA
The DNA here is from genome assembly GCA_020152595.1 of Chiridota heheva. NCBI lineage: Eukaryota > Metazoa > Echinodermata > Holothuroidea > Apodida > Chiridotidae > Chiridota > Chiridota heheva. The sequence goes on from JAIGNY010000317.1 coordinate 1,009,276, forward strand.
AAGCCCTAGCGGGCTCATAAGCGCAATTTTTGTTCACCATTTTTCCGTCACTCAGTCTGTGTGTGCAGAAAATTGTTTTGTACAGTAAGTTGCATTGACTACATTAGCGTGCGCCATTAGCTAGTTGTACTGTACCAGTACCACGCGTAGAATGTTTTCCCCCACTAAGTTATGCAGACTTTGTTGCTAGGCAAATTTGTGTGGTGATTGGTTGAAACAAGCTGTCAACCATAAACCCAGAAAGGTTATAATGATACATAGTGGTCCTGTATTTTTGGATTGATAATTGTTTTAAGTATGTGTGAAGTTTGTATTTATTCAAATAATGTTTCTGGTGTCTGAGTTATCAATTGTTGAACATGATGTCATATTATGAGCTGCTTCTGGTCTGCACTAATTTGTGTTGTATTTTCATGTTTTTCGTAATTATTAAAACAAAATGGTGTTTTTCAAGAGATGTTCTTATTTTAATACAATTTGTTCAGTATTATGATTAAATGAGTGGAAAATATGATCGGGAGCTTTGAATTCCAAATATTTTTCAAGAAATAACTGCTTTTAATTATCATTTATTCATACATACGTAGAATGTATTGCGAATGATCATACATTATTCTGTGCTGAATACATGAACGCATTAAACCATGCACGCTCACTACTGTTTTGGTAGCACGTCTGAAATTTCCATTCTCGCAAGTTGTACGATGAACAAATTTTTAAATGATGCACGGTAATTGTACACCTGTTCATATTGTCATGATGTTGAAAAATTTCTCCAAAAGTATTATTTTTATTTTTTTTTGTATTTCCTGATTTTTTTTTGATTTTTTTTTCATATGTATGTATGTAAATAATGTATTTTATGTATGTTGTATGTATGTGTGTATGTATGTATGTATGTATGTATGTAAAATCAATGTATGTATGTATGTATGTATGTATATATGTATGTATGTATATATATGCATGTATGCATGCATGCATATATATATATATGCATGCATATATGCATATATATATATATATATATATGCATATATATATATGCATGCATATATATATATATATATATATATGAATATATATATATACTGTATATATATATATATATATATATATATATATATATATATATATATATATATATATATATATATATATATATATATATATATATATATATATATATATATATATATATATATATATATATATATATATATATATATATAAATATATATATATATATATATGTATATATATGAACAGGGCTAATGATTAAAGAGCTATGCGTTCGGTACATGATAATGCATAAAAGCTGGTTGCACACATATCCCTGGATGCACTCGTGCTCCGCTCTCTTGCATCACTCAATATGTGCCCAGCTTGTATGCATTCTCCTGTACCTAACGCATAGCCCGTTATTCATTAACCCGTTACTAATAATTCTGATTCTGACCTATGTGGCAGAAATAGAAGAAGGTCGCTGTTTAAAGTAGTCTTCACTGTTTTTGTGTATAAATGGCACAAGTACAATACACTCTTTTGTTCCTTTATAAAGCACTTTTTACTATTTAATAGCGTACCAATATATGTGGAGTAGAGGATTTGTATTTGTTTGTACAACTGAGTATCAAGAAGCAAATGTACGTAATGAAATATTGTTAACTAACGTAGGATGTCATGGTACTATTATGTTGCTTTAAAAAATGTCCTCACTGTTTGGTGACAAAAGGTCTAAATTTTCTTTTAATTTCAGTCTCTTGAATCTATTATTTGGTGGTATAGCATTAACAAATATGCCTGATCTTCCTGGAAATACTAATTATAAGGATCCTAGATCATATGCTGCTTCTTGAGAGAGCTAAGGTTTTGTGTTTTTATTACACATGACCCAATTAACATTAACCTACGTCTATTTGACGTTTTCAACAACATCTATAATACTTCTTATCAATGTTGTTAAGCTTTGACGCAAGTCATCAGTCTTTTTTATATGTTTTCAAGAACATCTATAAGCTTTGACATAAGTCATCAGGCAGCTTTGCATATATATGAGCATATGTAATAGGCCGCTGCATAGGGGGATTCAAAAGCAATTAAATGTCCATGTTTGCTCTAAAATGTTTAAGAATAGTTGGTATTCAAATTATTTTTGTTTCTGTGTGTTAGATAAAATCTTCCTTTTGTTTGATAGTTTATTTCAGAATTTGGAAGAAATTTTGTTGAATTGCATGTCTCATATGGAAATCTAAATCTACAGATACTGTTTTTACGAATACAACTCTCTGTATGATGATGAGTTTTGAAGTTTGGTTACTAATTTGTGTAATTCTGGCTCTTCAGTTGGTGAAGGTGTTGTAGTGGAAATGGTTTTGTAATTAGAAAAGACAGTATTTCAGGTATTGATGTAGGAGACTGCATCAGCGGTGCATCTTTAATCCACAATGTGAACTGATGGAAATGCTGTAGCTGTGGAGTTTTGCGACGGCTGACACATATTTTTGGGATGTCCCAGTACTCGTAGTATGATGACTACAAATACTGGTGGATTTTACACAAAAGCTAAGATGATGAAGAGATAAGATAATCACAAGAACGGAGAAAACGAGAGAGTAAAATTTGTGGTGCATCAAAAGTAAATTCTATTTTTCTACAGCTTAAGTTGTATATATACATTATGTACAGTTTTTCCAAAGATAATAATTCTCAGCTACATTGTTATACAACTGCACTGACCAGCCTCCTGAAAGTGGCTCTTAAAAATCTGAAATTACTCCCACCCAAACATGTGGCCTATCCCAAAATGTTACATTTGGCTATCCCATAATACTGTAAAACAAAGGTAACCCTTCTTCTGTCCAGACTTTGATTGACAGATGAAAACAGGAAGGAGAAATAACCAGGGCCACCAAATCAAAACAAAAGGATGATAGAAAATGACCCTTAGACTGACTAAATACACCCAAGGGAAATCTAAACTGAGGAATATCAATACAGTGAACAAAATAAGCATTTTTATTAAATACAGTGAGTAAACGGGCCAGGTAATATCATTTGGGTCAAAATTTTGAAGTCTTGTCAAATACACATTAGCAATCAACATAAAAGATGGAAAATAACATTAATTTCAGTTTAGAAATGGCAAAGAGCTTAAAAAATACACTTGCAGCACATTGTTTGCAAACTTGAGAAAACACAAATGGCAAACCATAGGCAAAAAGAAATACTTATTTCAAAGCCCACATGAAGAAGCAACATGTAAGTAAAAAAAGCTAAATATGCCAAATTACACAATTTTTGGTATGATACGATCAAAACAAGAAAATAATATTTTGAACCTCTCACATCAAGAAGGCATGAATATAAGGATTCTTCTGTTTTAAAATTCTATTGTTCAGGAATACTCTTTTACCTCTCCTAAAGTTTTTTTTCTTCTTTTAAATTAAATGCATAAAGGCCCTTCAACATCTTTCAAAATAAATAGCTGTTAGTAAAGGTTTTTTTTTCATTTTGTCACCAATAGAAGAAGTATTACTTTGACCATCTCCATATGAATATTGATTTAAAGTCATGCCTAAATCAGGCCAATGGTGATCATCTGCTGATAATGTTAAGAAAAGGATCAGTGGTCTGAGAGATTTTAACATTGCACATAAATTTGAATGATTGATTTTTCCGATATGCTGCTGTTCCTTGAATGGATTTCATTAAGATGTATGAATTGTCCACATTTGATGTGGAAGAAGTGGATGATATGTCTTGTGATTGAACTGGTATTAAAGAATGAGAATTATTGTCTTTTTTAGCAATACGCATATATACAGATACAAGATTTTGAAGTAAATGCCTTTCATTAATATTTAGAGTATTTAACCCTCACTCTACTGGCACTTTTTGGAAAATTTTTGGAAAATGCGTTATTGTAATGGGAGGCTGGAGTCAAAGATGGGGTACCCAAACTTGTTGCGGGTTCATTAATCCTTACTCTACCAGCACTTTTTGAAAAATGCCCTCGGGAGGCGGAGTCAAAGATAGGGAACCCTAAACGGCGATAATATCGTAGCATGGTAGAGTAAAGGTTAATCAAGGGCTGATTATTGAAGGGTCCTCTGTCTTCCAAGCAGCAGAGTCAGGCTTGTTCCACTTCAGGGACCCACTGGGCCGCCCACCAGGATCATGCTGCATATACTTTTCAGTTGGCACACTTGTTGCAGGTTCATTAACCCTTACTCTACCAGCACTTTTTGAAAAATGCCCTTGGGAGGCGGAGTCAAAGATAGAGAACCCAAAACGGTGATAATATCGCCGCATGGTAGAGCAAGGGTTAGTTAATATATGAGAAATGTCTTTACGTCATCTGTCATCCTGATTTTACAGTCTTTGATGGAAATAGTCATGCTAAGTTAACCTGTATTTTTTGGCACAAGTTAATTGCCCATTCTCACCATTGGGAAATGAGTGAGGAAAAGACCATTCTTCTTAATGTGGTATGTTTTCTATAAATATTGGATGTTTTGTATTTTGGGGGAAATAAATACAGGGTCAGATTTATGCAAAGTTTTTGTCACATTAACATAACAGGTAAAGAATTGCTCATTGGTTTTATACCTATTTTCATTAAGTCTAAACCTCGCAATACATTTTGTGTCTTAAGCCCCGATAAAATCTAAAATCTGTTCGGAGGAGAGGAGAGGGGGAGGGGGGGGGGTCATATTGCTCACAACAGAAACTATAATCCAGCACAAGCAATTAGCAATTACACCAGGGATTTCCACCTACTTCACCACACTTTACATGGTCATAATCTGACATTGATAGTAAACAGATTTCACTGCAGCTGCACAATTTTTTGATTGGTTGAAATTTTGCTGCGCGATTCGTTGTCTCGTATTGCAAGGTATGTAGTTATTTGACTTTCACACTCAACACAAGGACTAAAGTATTCCCCTGTGGTCAATGTATCTGGCTTGAAGTAATAATTTACAAATAGGATGGTATTCAACAGTGAAGGTTTTGTTTGTTTATTGGTGAGTGATTTTAAGTGATGTTTTTGTTCAACCTTGTAAGCAGAGGTTGGGTTAGAAATTTTTTTCTGGCGTATTTGGTTATGTTACCCTTGATTTACGGTGTATTTTGTTAATATGCCATCGTATGTACAGGAACTGCGTAATGTACAGGGAACTGCATGCTAGCGAAGCTTGGAAGAATTGTTAACACACACACACGCTTGTGTAGGCCTGTTTCGCTAAAGTGAAGGAAAATTGTGCTTAAAATACCAAAAACATTAGGAAATTGGACTATTATTATCATAACAAATATTAAGAAAAAGTTCATACCCAATCCTTGTATAATGTTGATTGTTGAATCATGAAATTTGGGTTAACAATCCAAAATAAAATAGAAAAATACTTTTGTTTATCGTATCCAAACTTTCATGAGGTTTTAGTGAACTTTTTACAATTTGTCAAGAATAATATACTATTTAGATCTCGAACACGCCTACTTCTTTACAGTATAGTAACTTGACTTGCAGATTGTGATCACTTCACAGATATACAATCAACACAATGCAGGAGGAAAGTAGAATTATAGCTAATAATATTGACAATTGACAACCTGCATTCAAAACAGCATCAAAATTTTACATATCCTGTACAGTGTACGTACATCATGTATAGGGCCTACTGTATGTACTACTACTAGCCTATACAGTATGTGTTTATGTACAGTACTTGTACAGGCATGTTGAATCATTTAGCCGTTAGTCTCATAGTTGTGCCATTTTTTCTTTTATTTATGAGTAATTCAAAATCATTTTTGTGTGAAATAAACTTTCAGTTGCATCAGAGAGGTAAGATGTTCATGATTTTCATTTAAGTTAATGAAAACTCTGGTGTAAAATTTCACATGCTATATTTAAATCTTACAATGCAGGTACAACCTGTGTTGTAAGAAATATCAGCCATAGCATAATATACATTAATTTGTCATTAACGTGAATTCTGTTTGTAAGCTTTGAGGATTTTGGACTGAAAATCTATTGCAACAGATTTTCATCATGCATTGACAGTCTCATTCAAATTGCTTGGTATACTTGGTATACAGGTCTTGATATGGGTCATGTTTTTTTTTTTCAATATTTGAATACCAAATGGTTATTTCCTTTTAACCACATCAGTGCATCATAAATGTGATCTTTTGATACTCTGTAAATTCCTCTGCAGGATTTGTCAGTTGCTTTATTTTTTCCAGAACAACAGTGATATGTTTTGTTTCAGGAAGTTAACATGGTATCAAATTATCGATTGAGACTGGGAACGAAGTACTCATTCTTGTTGTGCCAATTGTCCATCATGTGCAATCAGTATTGTAAAAAACAGACCCCTAGCTTGATTTAAAAAGGCAGGGTGCTAGAATTGTTGAGGGGCACATTAATGCGGGCGCGAAGCGCTGTATCTTTTCGGCGTGGAGTCCAGGGGCTCCCTCAAGGCTCAAGCCTCTAGTGAAGAAGCTCTTAGTTACCTATAATCATACCTTAGAATGAATTTATTCTGATTGATAAGGACCAGTCATTAACCAAACAGGAGGATTGCTTACTATGCTATCATTCTGTGTTCTGTATCAATGTAAGGTATTTCATTTATGAGGTTGAATAAGATTATTAAGTTAAAAACAAAATAATTATACTGATGAGGAGCAGGGCAGACCCCCTGGGGGCAGGGTTGGTCGCCCCAATGAAACAGCAAAACTAAGGTGAGAGGGAATTTTACTTGCTGTAAGTGAATTTATATAAGACTTTTGATGGATGATCTCACTTTGAAATTTCTCTTACAACTATAACACAAAGTATTTTCAATATGTGTGTTGATTGTTGATTTTAACGTTTGTCTTCCGCCACCATTTTGCCGCGTTATGCAAACTAACTAAAGCTGTGTCGCCTAAAAACTGGGAACTATAAAAAGCTAACTGTATAAGCACCAAGTAAAGGAAAAAAGAAACAGAGTCTAGTAAAATAAGTAGAATACTACTTTATTATTAAATGATATGCTTCAAACTGTAGAACAGCAATAACGAATGGGGTCTCCTGAGAGTCACCTCCGACTAGGATCTAACAGCTACAAGCACATAAACTGGAATACCAAAGGGAAACACTTGATGCATTAAACATAAAGAATAAATAAAGTCTTCTTGCCAGGAAAAGACAAAGATCGTGTAACATTTAATTCCAAATTTGAAAAGGCCACTTGATTACAAAACACTATCTTTTGACAACAATAACATGAAGTAAGCTGGGGTCATTCTGATATATTTTTCATACTCACCAATGAAAGGACGGATATTTTGATGTTTTTTTGTGCAGTAGGTTGATTTTGTATTTGTGGTAAGAATTTTGTAAAATATTGACATTCTTTTGAAGCAGTTTCTTTGTCTTTTGTGGCATTCAAATTACATTTTGAACTTGTCTTGCTTTTTTGAATAATAGTCAAAGAATTTGAAGAATTTATACGTAAAGGTAAATGAGCATCTGTGTTATTGTGATACATTTTAAAAGTGTTTACCATTATGGTCACCACTTGAAGTAGGCAATTTGTTTTTGACGTTCTTTCTTAAATTTAAAGAATCTTCCATAATAAACACGGGTGTTATTTCAAATTCAACATTTTGGTGTAGAGGGATTGTATCACGTGACTCTAGCTCATCTGGCCTGTTAACCTACGTACCAGTTCTAGTTCAGCAAATTGTATTTTTGTTCGCGGCAGCGATTTTACTTCATATCTTCCCAACGTTTTATATATTCACCGGGTATATGAAGAGTAACTTTTATGTGAGCGCAATATGATTGTTCGTTATATGTAGAGAAAGCCTACATACCTGGCATAAAGTGCTCACTGCAAATCCTAGTGTGAACTGAAGGTTGAAAGATGTTGCATCATACAGCAGAAACCTACATCGAACGTCAATCAGGATCAGATGGAAATTGAGAAAATGTCTTTTTTATTCCCGGGCACACGTCTATTAGTGCAACCAATGGCACAACAAGATTCGGCATAATTATCTACAGTAACAAAAATTATCTTATATAACAACATGCAAGCATTTGTAAGTCTGAATAAGTGTACAGCAGAGGATCGTATTCGCCTAACAAAATGGCGATATAAACAAAGTCATGTGACCTCATGACGTCAGCTGAAACACCCTTATACCTCATTGGAATATTAATTTAAATTATGAAAGTTGTTAAATCGTAACCGTTATAAAGCTGTTTCATTTTTACTTGGAAATCCAGTTGCATTTCTTGAGGAAAAGTTCAATACATAAATAATTTTCCCATCTGAATAATATAATGCAACTGTTGGGAATTTGCAGTAAATAGTTGATATGGTGATAATAGCACAGATTGAAAGAAAATGTCTGGGAATGAAAGCATGTTTTTATTGTTCTAATATCGGAATAGTATTTTCTTGGGAGTTTTGTACAAAAATTGTCTCTAGCAAGAGAGCAAATGCATTTTCACAGTTGTTTCATTATTGCTTGTTGAAATATTCGGAAATATAATCGTTTTCAGAAACTTGTTGTTTACTGGAATTAGTAATATCATTTAATATTCTCATAGACAAATTATTTTCCTTATGAGCAATATCATTAGTTATTGATTATTCCAAAAAAGATTTGATCATTGTCAATGAAGTTAATTAGTACATATAAAGTTTAGAAGCATGCCTATAACAAGAACATTAATAACACATGAGAATATTGAAGTCATGCAGCCATATTGTTCAGATGTTCAGATAATCATGCACCAGCCTACCTCAAACAGCTAATTCAGTTCCGTAAATCCACATATAATACATGCAGCTCATGTAATCCTCCTCTTTCTCTACCCGGTACTCATACTTCGTTCAGTTCTCGTGCATTTTGTTCCATCGGTCCCAAACTATGGAATGACCTGCCTGATTCAGTAAAGTCTAATTCATCGTTTACCTCATTCAAATGTAACCTAAAAACTCACCTTTTCAAGGTGGCCTTTAATTAATTTTTATTTTTTATTCTTCTTTGGTTCTTGGTTTCAGTATGATCAATTTTGGCGTAATTTTCTCTCAAATTTAAAATGAAAAATCTTAAATGAAAATTTTCTCTTAGATTTAAAATTACAGTGATATGAGCAAAACTGGCATAAACAGCAAGGTATTCAAAAATTCTGGGTAAATCTTCGTCGTGGACAAAAAGAACTTTTTATTGTCTATGGGCCTAGGCTACAAGTTACAACACAACTCACAGAAATTTTATTTAAACTCAATTTTATTGAACAAAATGACAATAACATTAAGATTTATAGTGCATAGGCTACTTTGGTGAATAATCAACTTGTATGGCAGTAAATAATGATCTACAACTTGGTTTTCCTGACTGAAGCTACCCTATACCGAATCTAAAAGGTTGCAAGATTAAAGAGTGTTTATGTGATGGTGAGTTGATGGCAAGTGGCGTGCCCCACGCTAAAAATTTCTTATCTTAGCTATAGAAGTGTCAAACCAACTTCCGGTGCAACTAGCCTCGTTCATTTCATTTTCAAATAAAATTAATCTCCTTTACTATCTCTTTGCGACACTTCAAAAAATATTTTAGTGTAATAAGTACTTTCCGTTATGTTTCTGAAACGGTAAAAAAGTCTTAAAAAATATCATTCTTTATATCACATTTTATACCTGGCTGTTAAAAGTATCGGATTGGCACCGAACTTTTTGTTGGCATTCCTAAACGTTACCAATTCACATATTTTGTTGTGCATAAAAACATTGTCATAAATTTCTGAATTAGCATTGCTGAAATTGATTATAGCATAATAAACCATTAAAATACAACATTAAATAATCAGCACTTAATTTGAAGTCCATCTTCTCTTCATTTTATAAATTTTAGATATAGCTCTAAATTAAAAGATGGCGGATTTGAGCATATTGTTTACAATACTAGTCCTGTCGCGTTCTGAGGGCCACGACAGAAATTAGCTTATTTTGGTACATAATGTTTTAATAAAACAACATGGAGGCTCTGTGATTCAACTGTTTTTCCTACATGATGAACTTCCAAAGCTATTAAAAACTGGTCCTCCATCCCTTCTCATAAAACCACAATTAAAAATGAAGACCCTCAAATCCACGTTAAGTTTTAGTTGCAAATCATCTGCATGAATAGCAGCACAATCTCATCCTCACTTTGCTTGAGTGCACTTTTACACAAAAGCTCCATGTATGCAGTAGGATAAGTTGATAAATGGTCAATTCACATAAGACTGTGGCTTTGTTTATGGTCTGTCACTGAAGCAGTTGTGGTTTTGTGTTACTGATTTAACAAAAGGATATCATATATCGGGTTGGAAATTTAATCTCTTGATCAGAATGTAGTAAACAGTCGGGATTTGTGGGGTAAAAGCAATAGCATGATAAGTTCGCAATGATTAATACAGACTACCCATACATTTAAATAAGTTGATCTGAGAGTGTCCCTTGAATTTTACCCCACCCCTTTAAAAAAAAAGTATGTTGTATTTCCATGAGTACCATAATTATTTTCTGGCTTTTTCCACAATCCATTCATTCATACAAATAAACTGGGTATTATAATAGACAATAACATCCTTAAAAGTGTGAAGTTCAAGAAAATATAAGATTGAGTCCCCGTATGAAAAACATTGAAACTGTAGAAATTGAATTTTGTTACTTGATTAGGTGAGTGGCCTTTTAATAAAGATTTAATTTGTTCAATAATCTACACTTTGAAGATTTTCTGATGCCGTTCAGAAATTTGACAGGCATGGCAATTATGAAATTGTGAAGTGTTTTGGAGCAATGGGAGAGATGATGAAATCCGAACTGAGATGTATGTGTGGCTAATTTGTTTAGGCTTAGAAGAAATTTTACAAACTTCTCCTCGAATAACTGGTACACGTATCATTGGAGTCATAATAGTGGCAGGGGAAGACATATTATTTGTTTCACCTGTCATTTAAAATCATTGCTAATTATTTATTTTTGGATAGATAAATTAAGAAAAAATTGGGTTTTACTCCCTTTTTGCATTATGTTCTCATAAGGATTAATGGTGTGAGGGGAAAATGAGAATTTCTGAAAAAGGGACATTTGTTCCTACCAAACCTAAGGAGTTTGGTAGTTCAGTTGGTAAAGCGCACGACTGAGATGCTGGAGGTACCAGGTTTCAAGCCTTGGACAGATCTAACCAGTTTTTCCACATCGATGCAGACAGATACTCCGATCATCAAAACAGAAGTACGCCATTTGCAGCTTATTCAAATTCATTAAACCATTCAATGATCTAGTACAAGATCCTTAGCAATGGACTCCATGACCTTGCACACAACACTAGTAAGACTCACTGGCCTATAGTTACAGAGTAAACTGTTGTCACCATTTAAAAAAATATATTTTTTTAAATTATTACAAACATAACATTTGTAGTATCTCAAAGGAGACATAAAGTCTGGCTTTTTCTTCATTTAATATGATAGAAATGATAACTATAAGTCATCTGAAGAAATTTCACACCTTACAATTTTTTTTTTTATAGCATATATTTGATAAATTATTGAAACATTAATTTTGTCAATATAAACTTACATGGGAGTGTCTATCTTGTTCATACGCCCTCTAAAAATTGATACACCAGTACAGATTAGAACATTAATGTATTTCTTAAAATCTATTTCAAATATTTTAACTTCTTAGAAATAATTTTTCCTTTGCATGGCTTTATGAATTTTTCTTTGCATGTATTAATGATTTGAGAACTTCATGTCAAAGCATTTTGGAAAGAAAATTTCAAAGAGAATTCTAAAGAAATACCTTATGTGTGCTAGCATATACCGTATTTTCTCTAATAAACGCCCCCTTCAAAGAGAATTCTGAAGAAATACCTTATGTGTGCTAGCATATACCATATTTTCTCTAATAAACGCCCCCTTTAATAAATGCCCCCGTCATTTTTAAACTTTCAGGATGTATCAACGTATGTTTAACTTACCCAATGTGACTTGAAAAGGCTGTAAGTCAAAGCGTAACCAAGCAGAAAATATGCAAAGAGTATATTCCATTGATAATCCATGCACAATAATGCTAAAAACACAAAAATTGCTTGAAGAAACTAATACCATAGGCCTAAAAGGAATTGCCGTTCTTTTGTAAGTTACATTTTTTTCTTCATACTTTACCCTTTAATAAACGCCCCCCTGTTTTCCAAATGCAACCCCCCGGGGGCGTTTATTAGAGAAAATACGGTAGGATAAATGATGTCATCATTGGCATGATTTCAACACAAAATTAGACAAAATGGCAGCACCCGGGTATGTGTCAACTCCAAACCTGAATAACTTGAGATAGAAGTAAGATTTTGACTTGTTTTTGTCTGTTTTGGTAGTTGGTTTAGATTTTAAACTTTGATCATATGAAGTAAGGATTTTTGCAGGCTTTTCTCCTGTAAAGCTTAGAAAATACAATAGCTATTTTATTTGTCAAGTCATCATAATCAATTCTTAATTTTGTATTATATATGCAAAATTTGGATTGTATTAGAAAGGAAGATCTGTTAATATTATTTATAATAATACTACCCTTGTTGGACTGAAATTAATTGACACAGAGGTCTTAATTCTGGTCTCCAAAATTGGCTGGAAAAGGTGTATACCAAATTTGTGGTGCTGCACTCAGAGGACATGCCAAAATCTTCATTAGTTAGTGGCCAAATTCAAATCTGGAGAGAAGTGATGATGAATTTGGCTTAAAAGCGGGTAAAAGGGGATGAGAGATTTTGTAACATGATTAAGTTGTTTTCAACAACATGGTATTAAACAAATAAGAAGCTTTTACTAGGCTATGCTTAAATTCATCAGTGCATGCAACTATACCTCTGGACAAATACATTTTGTTTGCCATTCACAAAGATTGATTACAAATTCTTCAACATTGTTATAATTGGAAATGAAATTACAAACTAACAAGGTATTTTCTTTGTAAGTTTTCTATGCCAAGCTGACGAATTATGTGATGTCCACAACGGATGCAACAAGCATGCACAACTATTTAGTAGCCTATGAGAGCACAGAAAATCTCTTTAGGGGCATAGGAAGGATCACCTTTGAGGGGGGACAAAAATCTCAAAATTTTCCCGGTGGAAAATTGCACTGATAAATGAACAAATTTCCATCAAAAGTTACTGCTAATCCGGAGATCCCCTTCAATTTTCTTCCATTTCCGAGAGATTTCCTTCATTTCAGAAAATTTCCTTCTTTTTCAGAAAGTTTTGGTGAGTATGGGGGGAATTTTGATCAATTTTTGGGAAATTTCGGCCAGTTTTCACAAAATTTTGGCCAATTTTTTGGAAATTTTACCAAAATATCCAATAATTTTACTAAATTTTTTAATTTTCAATTAATAATTTTTCAATTTTACCTCCCATTCAGGCAGAAAGCATGCAACAGGGAAGGTGAAATCCGCTTGGGGAGGGGGGGGGCTGCCCTGCTTCCTATGCCTCGGTATGCAAGCGATATAAGCTGCAAAACTGATCTCGAATTTTCAATTCATCTGACTAGGCAGACCAACATTAATGCAGGAAATTTTAAGGGGGTGCTGGGTGAGGGAGGGGGGGGGGCACTTTCTACGCCTCTGTATACTTGCGATATAAGCTGCAAAGCTTGTCTCAAATTTTCGATTCATCTTACTAGGCAGACCATTAATGATGCAGGAAAAGCCAATTTATCTTGAGGAGATGATATATTTAAAAGTACATGGAGAGGTAGAGAATTCATATTCACAGAATCACTAGAAAGAGCTTTAAATTCTAAACAGAAAAATCTTTAAATGATGTGAAAAGCATTGTGGTTCTGAGTTATGGCTAATCAAAGTTTGAAGAAGTGTTAAAATATGGAAAAGTTGTATGAAAGAGAAAACAGGTGCAGATCCTGCCGTGAATTTGAGTCACTGAAAATCATCGGACTGTTTTCTCCTGCAGAATTTTCATAAAGGGTATATCCCTAGATGAAACGGTGGAGAATCTACTAAGCATTCATAAAGTTCCACTAGCCAGACTATTTAAGTATGCTGACTGGAAAATATTGTATTATTGAAATAATATCACTGTAACTTTGACTACCCGTCTGTAACTTTTAAGTCCAAACTTATAAGATAGTTTACGTGGTTAATTCCCACACAGTCAAGTCAATGGCAAATTGTCGCGAGAATTACACAGATGATGATTAAAGTAAAAGAGACGATGTATACATTTCTTTCAATGAGGGAATGAAACGGAGCACATGGTTTATGGGTTTGTTTTCCAACACAAAGTACACAGTACACAAAACTTACTTAATATATGCGTAAAATAAAAGAGCGCGTGATTTATATTTCCGATTATAAGACAGACAATAACTGTGCATTGTACTTTCAAACACCGATACAGTATTCTGTATAATTATTATTAGTAATTTTACAGTCGAGGACAGAAGAGGTTCAACTTTGGAAAATTATTTATGAACTTACTCACTTGTTTGTCGAAGGTTGAACTGCAAGCGTCAAAATAAAATTTGCATCCTGCATAGGAAATGGATGCTGCAGGCGCAGTCAGCATCACAATTCCAGTATGATGTACATGCAATGGTAAATGAACTGCCATTAATAATGTACATGCAATGGTAAATGAACGTGCCGTTAATGATGTTCATGCAATGGTAAATGAACGTGCCATTAATGATGTACATGCAATGGTAAATGAACGTGCCATTAATGATGTACATGCAATGGTAAATGAACGTGCCATTAATGATGTACATGCAATTGTAAATAAATGTGCCATTAATGATGTACATGCAATGGTAAATGATGTACATGCAATGGTTAATGATGTACATGCAATGGTAAATGAACGTGCCATTAATGATGTACATGCAATGGTAAATGAACGTGCCATTAATGATGTGCATGCAATGGTAGATGAATGTGCTATTTGAACTAAAATGGAGTTTCAGTTCCTTGTTTAATTTACAATACATGTTAACCAAATGAAATTATATGAAATTCTCTTTTCAACGGTTTATTTGGCATTTGCCAAAAAAAGATATTGATGATAGGTGCAGTCAAAATTCGATGAGGTTTGGATGCATTGATGTCTTTGACAGTTGTTGATGGGTTTTCAGGCAAAAGCTAGGTCTGGAAGTATGGCAAATAAGCATTTGAAGAAAAATAAATCATTTTTTATTTAAATTTTGTCCATTTAAAAAAATTCTATTTCAACCCATTTTTTCTCAAAAATCTTCCACATAATCCCCATCAAAAACTTGCATTTTTTAAAAGAACTATTCGAGCTCTTTCAATTGATACAAGGATCATTGCTGTGGGCCTATTTGACGAAGCAAGATAATTTTTTAACGTGCATGTCCAATTGGTCGTGTCATGACCAATTGGGTCTCCAAGGGCTAGCCAAGTTAAGTGTTATGTACAGCAAGTCTTATTATTGACACATTGTGTTGCCGCTGATACTCTTCTGATATCAGCCCTGTACAGCACAGTTGTTTGTGTATGTTGTCTCGTCAAATCATTGCAGGTTGTAATGCAAATTTTTAATGGCAAACGAGAGGAAAGCATGCGATTAAGTTTATGAAGCTTGGTGAGCTCGCTAGAACAAATACTTGATTAATTACCTCTAATGGATTTGAAATGTAATCAATATCTGTTTTGATTGCTGAGGAAAAAAGAAATAGGGTGGATTCAGGTTGTTATCAAGGAGTAGCCAGACTTGACCTATCGGTCACTATTTGTGTGCAGTCGGTAAATCTTGCTCACTACTCTGTTAATTTGGATAAATTTTTTTCTTCCTTTTCTGAGTATATTACAAAAGTACAGTGTTTTTTTGTGATTTATTTTTGTATATGTAATGAATTAAGGGAATGCAATGGCTCAGCGGTTGGGAGTCTTGTGTCCAGAACGAGAAGTAACTGGTTAAATTCCTGGTGGAGCAGCTGTCCTTGGGCAAGGTACTTAATTTACACAGCTTGCTGCATCTCAGTCCTCTCAGACTGTGAAAGTGAGTACTATGCAGCACTGCTGGGGAGTTAACCTGCTATGGGCTGGTGTCTCATCCAGGGGAGTATGTGCTCTCCGCTTGCGCCAATTACTGGGATTAGCAATGGCTCTATGGGCCTAATGGCTGAGATGGATTTCATTTTTGTTTTAATGAATTACATACATTGTAATTTTACATACATTTTCTGTTGCACAGAAAATGAGTATATGATGTAACTTTTTAAAGTAGATTTTCTTGTACAGTTGTTTATTATCAACAAAAAAATGTGTAGATTATAAAACTTGATATTACCGATTGAATAGAACTGAGGTATTGGAATCCACATGGTGACCTGTCCTACCCCTAGCCTAATCCTCCATGGGCTTATATCCTCAGATTCTGTATCAGATAAGATATTTGACAACAAAATTGAAATTATGGCCTATTTGTATGCTGACCACATGTTGCTAGAACAGAAATTTGAATTGTTAGGATATAAAAATTGTTAGTTTAGAAAAACATGAATAAAACATTTTCAAGGTAAATGATTACCATCAACCTAACAATAGTGTTATTATCATAATTTTTTGTTTCAAAAACAGTATTACTGACCCATAACAAAGGGTATCATGATCAATATTTCTAAAGTACATGGTAATATCTACTTGGGTCACTGTATTTCATATGACATGAGCACCACCGTGACCATATTTCTAAAGTACATGGTAATATCTACTTGGGTCACTGTATTTCATATGACATGAGCACCACCGTGACCATATTTCTAAAGTACATGGTAATATCTACTTGGGTCACTGTATTTCATATGACATGAGCACCACCGTGACCATATTTCTAAAGTACATGGTAATATCTACTTGGGTCATATCTGACATGAGCACCACCGTGACCATATTTCTAAAGTACATGGTAATATCTACTTTCACTGTATTTCATATGACATGAGCACCACCGTGACCATATTTCTAAAGTACATGGTAATATCTACTTGGGTCACTGTATTTCATATGAAATGAGCACCACCGTGACCATATTCCTCCTTCAAAGGAGTTGGCGTTGATAATGGAGGGCTCATTTTTCTTTAGTCTCAACATTATTCAAACACATTTTTTGTGATGGTACTGAAAATTAGCCATAATTATTTCTTAGGAATACTTTAAAGTAAATTTTCAACAACAGAAGTATCAAAAATTAGACCTTTTTCAAATTTCAAATGACAAAAATGACTTAATCGCTTTTTGATCGAGAACACCTTTAACATAAGAAAATTCATGTGTTGAATAGATACGCATGCAAAACCAATCGTACGCTTTGTGGATGTTATACTTTCCCTACATGTTACTCTAATATTCGCCCACCATCACTACAACCCTTTTGGAACCTAATCCAACCCATCCACCCACCTTCTCTTTGTATTAATTAACATACTTTCCGTATAATGCTAAAGTAATTGCTCACCAACGCTATGTGGATGTACTACATCATCCTACTCTTGCTCTGATGTGGATCAGAATTAAGAGAAAATATCCCGGGGTTACTGTTCCATACTGCAGTGGTAGGTATGTGCCGCCCAGGAATTCAAAATCATTCTTACAGTATGAGAGTTTCTTGGTAACTGCAGTATGAGAGTGACAATTTGTTTTTCTTGTACTACGAAAATGTGGGATTTTTTAGCTCGACTATTTAAAGAATAGTAGAGCTATTCTGTTACCCCCAGCGTTGGCATCGGCGTCGGTGTCTGGTTAAGTTTTGCTTTACGTTTCTATAACTTAAGTTATGATAATGTACATTCATGTGACTTGGCATAGGGGTAGAGGACATGGATACTGTTCAATGAACATGATTTGGAGGGTTGTGTGTACATACTAATTAGCTTATTTGCATAACAATGAAAATATTTGTCAGGTTAAAGTTTTGGTTTAAGTTTTTGGTTAAAGTTTTCATAACCTAAGTTGTGAATGGTGTACATTCATGTAACTTAGCATAGGGGTGAACATGATTAGGGGTTGTGTGTGCATACTAAGTTGCTTATTTGCATAACAATGAAAATATTTGTATCTATGATATCTCTTGATATAAAGTGGGTATGGGGATTTTGTTTACACAAATGATCATATATGTGAAGAGCATTGGCAGTACACTCAATGGTGAGTTGTAGTGTGCATACCAATAAGGTTATTTGCATAACAATTTTCTCTCAACTTTTTGAGCTGGTAAATTATAATTACCCTTAACTAGGTTCTTTTCAAGTACTTTCCTGTTATACCCAATAGTTTTAATCCCCCAAATCACAAGGAAAAATATGAAAGAAAACATCAAGACTGAGGATATCAGGATGTAATGTCATAACTATAGTTAGATTTCAGTCGTTTCTAAACAATTAAGACAAAAATTTGACTTAGATATCTCCTTAATAAATTAATGTTTTGGAATGCTTCCTTCACCATATTTTTGTTTCTTTCCTAGTCCTCTTTCATATCAGATAAATCAACTTGACCACTGAACTAATTCTTTAAGATGAATAGAGGGTAGTTAGGTAAGTAAATGACAGAAGAAATAACAAATAATTGCATTATGCTGCAAGGATACATTGTTCATATTTTAATATTTCATTGACATGGGCAAGTCATGGGTCTCTCCTTTTTTTGTGACTCAATGGATATAATAAAAAGAGGTATTTCACTTATAAAGATTTCTTTCATGTTTTCTGAGTTACTGGATGAGATAGTAAACTCACCCAAAATGTCTGACACAACTGAAAGATATTTTGAGGTTTGCAGTCAAATGTGAACATTTAAAGAAAGGAGAGAAGTAAGTGCATCCTTCAAAGCTCATGTAATTTGAAATAACTTCCCCTACTAGCCCCATTACCGGCATATACGTCCATCAGCAACGAGCCCATTGTCTTCGCTAGCTTTGAATAATCGAGCATACTGTCCTTCCGATAGTTCTTGTTTATACCTGCAATTTAAATCTAAACAATTTTTGACACCTGCAGTATGAAAATATGCCATTTTTCAAACCTGCAATATGACAGAATTGGGTTTTTTGATACCTGCTCTACAAAAATTCTAAAAAACGTCACCTGCTAGAGCTGCACATATACCTCACATATGGAACTGAGCCCCTGGGAAAATATACTTTAAGAAATAATATTCTCTTTCACCTGTTTAGTCTTATTGAAATACCTGCATTGAAATGATTTTTAGTTAAACTTGATCGAGGACATAGTAAAAAGTATGATACAGTAAGCATAGATATCATTTTTTTCCTGTCCATATAGAGTCACTGTGTGGGGTGATTGTTATCATATTATATAATTTTTCTTTTGTGCTGAGAAAATTTGTTGCAGACAGGGCATTTAAGATTAGTCAATTTCAATACCTAGCTTTTAAACCATCCTTAAAATGCTAGCAGATATTGCGATGATCATGTATCATATTTTTCAAGTGAAAAATTAAAAAAACATCTGAGGAGGAACTAACTTTTAATGACATTGGACATTACTAAAAGAAATATGATCTTAGTTTAATATAAATCTTCATGCGGGATGTTATTTTGTTTCGTTTGATGTTAAAAAACCAGTTCAGAGTTACGAACGCGCATGCCCAAAACTGATTGTGGGATTATAGGTCAGTTGGGAATAACAATCAGCACAGTACGGTCCGATCATATGTAAACTAGGCTTTCTATGTGTTATGCAGCAGTCAAACAGCATTTTTACTGACCCCCCTGAAGTCACGTTCAAGATTTGGCATTGTTACCATGTCGAATCTTCTGGTAAAAATTTTGGGTGAATCTTGATCTAAAATATTTTTGAGTGGTGTGAATCTTTAACTAAATTTCTTTTTAAGTCTGCCTTAAAAACTATTGCAGATGGGTAAATCCTTATTGATTTTCTTCAATCTAAATGATGGAAATGCAACAAATTCAAATCATTAAAGTCGAATCAGCATTGAACTAAAAAATAATGATTTCTTACTATTTTCGGTACGAAGGACACTTCCATTCTTGCTAGCAGATTGTGTAAATAGCGTTTCTCTGAAAGAAAATTCGCGACCGCTAACCACCATATGAATGTGTGGTGGTTTTTGTACTACGAACATACAGTGTTTATAGTTATGTTACAGCTTGCAAATTTTGCCATCTTACGAATTAATCCCATAACTTTTAGCATGACTATTCGAAGAATAGTAGAACTATTCTACTAACGTTGGCGTCAGCGTCCGGTTAAAGTTCGAGCGCAAAGCGGGAGGGCCCCTAGTGGGGTCCAGGCACAAAGCCCTGGTGGGGGTCCAGGGGATGAAGCTCCTAAAATATTTAATATTTCAGGGTTTAAATTGGCTGCAAAACTCAAAACATGCTTAATGTTCAAACACATTTTACTCTTAATTTCTCAAAAAGTGTGGGATGTATAAGCCCCCCTCCCACCCATAGTGGCCGAGGTGTGGGGTTTTAATAGTTATTGAAAGACTAAGCTCCTATCTATAACCATGGATGTAAGTTCCTGCGTAAAAGGTGAGGATGTTCTACATCCTTATGATTCCCCAAAAAACTATCCAAAGTTTGTTGTTTAGAACACCTCTTTTTTCTGGGAGGAACGTCCATGATTTGATATAAAACCAAATACTTAGCTTATGTTTACGTTTAGCTAGCTCTGCGGTCTGCCGTTATTAACAAGCCGTATGTACGTGCTTAATGACACGCGCACATACTAGCAATTGGGTAAAAAGAAGCACTAAAGTAATAGCACATCTATTCTAAGTCTATGTATAAACGTAATTTTAACCATTGGTGTTCACTTTACGAGTTCGCCAAACATGATTTTGATCAATTCACACTAAAGGATATAATTACAAAATTCTTATTGCTCAGGAAATATTATATTCGAGGAAGCATATGCCCCAACCTGGTCCTTACGTTCTTCGTCGCAAAACCTTATCAAGCCCCCTACATGTAGTTCTCGCACTTCTTATGGAAGACGTTCTTTCATGGAAGCCGCTCACACCGAATGGAACAAACTGCCTTTGCATGTTAAACTTGCTACTTCAATAATTGTCTTCAAATCCAAACTTAAGAATTTTCTTTTTACACAATGACCGTAGATCTATATTTTTGTGTTCTGTATATACCATAATCATTTTTACTCTTTTACACCTATTTCTACATAAATGTTTTTTAAATCTGCATTTCCAGTTTAATTTTGCATTCCATTTTAAATATGCATTTCAATTTTATTGTTTGGTACTTTATAACTTATGAATTTTAAGTTTTTTTGTTTATTCTCTTCCATTTTTATTGTATTGTACAGCGCTTTGAGATTCTTCTGAGTTAAAGGCGCTTTATAAGCACCAGCTATTATTATTATTATTATATGAAACTATTGCCTGATTTTTTAAATATTTTTTTTTTTTTGTGGAAGGGGGAGGGGGTTGGGGACCGGAAAAGGGGAGTGGCTAGCCACCCTAGTCACCCTGGATTTGCCCATGATATACTTCTTTATAAACATTTTCAAATTTTTTAACTTCTGAGAAATAGTTATTACTTTGCATGGCTCTATGAATTTTTATTTGTATATGAAATTAATGATTCAGCCACTCTAGTCACCCTGGATTTGCCCATGATATAGTTCTTTATAAACATTTTTAAATTTTCTAGCTTCTGAGAAATAGTTATTACTTTGCATGCATCTATGAATTTTTATTTGTATATGAAATTAATGATTCAAGCTCTTAGAACCTCATGTCAACGCATTTTGGAAAGAAAATTTAAAAAACAAATTCTAAAGAAATATGTGCGCTAGCACATAGGGCAAATTATGTCATCATTGACATGATTTCAATACAAAATTGGACAAAATGGCAGCATCCATGTCACAACTTCAAACTTGGATAACTCGAGAATTGAATAAGATTTTATTATGAATAGGCGGGGCTTAATATAGATATCTTGAAATGCTCTAATTTTGACAATCACATGTCTGTGTTGTTTTGTATTTGTTATAACAATGATGTTATCTAGTGTATATGTTTTCATTGTATAAAAACGTTGATTTACTTTCATATGCGTAGTGGGCATAATATGATTTTGTGAACAAAAAGCTTGTAAGCCTGAAATTTTTTGAACTGGGTTCACGTCATGTGTGGTATACACAGATATCTCATGCTTTGTAGATGTGTTGTATTGTTTTTGGTTGTGATATTATGCATATCAATGAAAAGGCGGGTCTTAATATAAAAATCTTGAAATGCTCTTATTTTGACAATCACGTGTCTGTTTTGTTTCATATTTGCTACAATGATGTTAGCTATTGTGTATGTGTTCATTGTATAAAAACATTTAACTTTCATTAATATGCATAGTAGGCAGGGCTAAATTTGATTTTGTAAACAAAAAGCTTGTAATCGATATCTCAAAAACTATGAACTGGATTCACATCATGTGTGGTACACAAATAGCTCATGGTCTGCAGATGTGACCTAATGTTTTTGGTTTTGATATCATGCATATTAATAAGTGGGCAAGTTTTAAGTAAAGATTTTGAAAAAAGTGATAAATGAGCAAGTGTATGTCCATTTTGCATCATATTGGGCAGAATAATATTGTTGGTTATTGTGTACATGCTTATATTATCAATGTCATTAATATGCATGGTGGGCGTGGCTTAATGTAAAAGTGCTAAAGGATGTAAACACCTTACTGTATCTAACGAATGGTAGATCGGATATATGTCATATGTCATACACAGATGAGTCATGGTCTGTACATATGTTCTAATGTTGTGGTAGTGATGTTTTAGTGCCCTCTATTGTAGGAGCACCCGACCTTCAGGGCCGAGCGGTAGCGTGGGTAACTGGGCAGTTGGATGCCACCCAGTGCCAGTTAAAGGTCACGGGAGGGGGAAATTCACCAGAGGGGCTACGAATAGTTAAAAAGAAACACCCCACAAGTACGTCCTCACCTACGGGGAATGAACGGGCCACAGATTGAAAGGGAGGAGGAAGCCTAAGCTACAATTTATCCTAACTAATGCCTAAAAACAAAACAAAGAGAGAGCAGGATAAAATTACACAAAGAAAAATAGGTTTTGAGTTCAAACAGTAACTGTTCATAGCTTTTAATGGTTCTCAGTTAGAAGAAAAAAAACATGTCTCTGCAGGGCTTAAAGGAGGGCACATCCTTAAGGGAAGCCTCAAAATGCTAATTTAGTTCCTCGAGTTTCTTTCTCTCGGCAGACAAAATTAAAAATTAAACTCGGTACAAATTAGATGCATAACTGGCACCCAGAATACAACTTGCTAAATTACATAAATGCTTTATGCTTCAAGGTATGGCTCTTATGAGTGTAAAGAAGAAACAAAGCTTCAGATAACCAAAAAGCACCTACAATCTTGGACAAAACTCGTTGAAACACTTGGTGAAAATATGTCTGAGGAAAGAATGTCAATTTTTCGCTCAGCTAACTTGCATTATTTCTCAATAGCAGATGTGTTTTGAATGTCTAGAGAAAAGTTAGCGATATAAATTTCAAAGACAATAAGTTATATGATGAATAAGAATAGACTTAGGGATTGGAATAAATAAATAGGTCAATGGAAACTATTTTTAGGTGTTTTTAAAGGTTGCAAATAACTGAGAAATCGTGCGCTTTTCGGGGATTGAATGAAGAAATATAAATGACGATAAAAGACTGTGGTTAATCTAAGCATATGTATAAAAGCTTTTCATTAAACAAAAATTGAGGAAATAAAAGGGAACGTTGATCTTCATGTAATTGACAGGATTCGAAGCCATGTTCCAATGATTTGAAATTCATCCTATTATCCGCTACCCCACCGTGATGCTTGCTACATGGGATTAAAAAAATGCCATCCATTCTTGAAGTAAAATAAGAGGAAGAATGGTAAAGCTGTGAATTACATGAAATCTTTATACAAATCAACACAAGTCATTTAATCAATTTATCTCTTAATTTCTTTCGCAACTTCCGGTATTATCTTACAATTCCTTTTTACCAATTGTGTAATACACCGATATTAGTAAAAAGATGCGTGCTGATACGATCTACCATTATTTTTCTAAAGTTTGAATCTTTATTACTATTTTCCCTGACTTTTAGGGTAAGGCCGTGTAGCTCTTTCGTATTAGGATAATATACAAAAATGATCCCCTATCCTACTTCAATGTATTTACCAATCATCCCCCTCTCCTCCCCTCTTAACACTGTCTGACCAATTTGACACGAAATTAAGCAATTGAAACAATTGAAGCGGAAATGACAGATTTTTGGCATGAAATGCAATCCTTTTCATGAACCTACTTTTCTATTGTATATTATTTCAAATTAGAAATCACAAATGCTAGAAATCCCACCACGGGCTTCCACCCCCTTCCCCTCCTCCTGAAACCTACTGGCCCATGGCTTCCATTGCACAGGGCTGCTCATTCTGCAATCAGGCTAAATGCTCACTTCGCTCACAAGAGCCCCCAACCCACCGCAGAGCAGGGCCCCCACCAAACTTACCTCACTGATTGAAAATTTATAAATCATCAATACTGTCTTTTTTGTAGGTCGTTTCAACCCTCTATTAACAACTTTAGTAGCTTGATGTAATTTTTTTGGAAATTGTCATATTTTTCAAGATGCTTCCTGTTTCCCTATCCTACTACAATGTATTTTCCAATCCACCCACACACCCCTTCCCCCACCACGCCATTTTTAATTAACACTGCCTGACCAATTTGACGCGAAATGGACCAATTGACAGATTTTGAGATAACTTTCCGATTTGTATTTTGCTTTTTACAAAATAGGCGCAAATTTTGCTTAAAGAATATTATGGGAATTCTCAGACAATCTTGGACAAAACTTGCTGAAACACTTAAGTGAAAATATGTGATGTTTTTCATGAAGCTACTTTTCTATTGTAAATTATTCCACATTTAGAAATCAGAAATGCTGGAATATTTTTCTGTTGCTTCTTCAATTTCTACTCTTTCAATTGTAATTATTATTTTAGAATTTTAAGGACATTTTTATCATTTCATTGATGCCGCCTGTGTCCCCCTCACCTTCCTCACTATATAATTGTCCATCCCTCCCCCTCCCCATTCAATGTTGGCTGTTGTTACTGTTTTTCCTGGAAATGGCGTTAAGAAAGAAAAAAAAATCAACATTGAAAAGAGATGGTGGGTGGGTGGGTAGGTGGTTCAATTCTTATAAAAAATATCAAAAAATATTTTAAAAACATAAACTATAACAAACATAAACTATAACATGTGTAGATTTAAAAAAGCTGAAGTGTTCCAACAGTTTTGTTCAAGATTGTAGCTTCCTTAAAATCTACTTCTAAGGGGAAAAGTTTGACAGATGGATACGGAAAAACAGATAATCAAGAAACGTTCCCTTCCCAAGCAAGTTTTGTTGCCAACTAAAACTCCAGTTTTAATAAATAAATGAATACATCTTAAAGAAACTTACTATGGGGCATGGGCAGCATGGCTCGTAAAACAAATATTTCATGAGACTGACATCAGGGTCGCCGGTATGGAGAGGACCTGAAAACTTTCCCAACGAGGAATACCAAATCCTACCAGAAATCCCTAAAATACCGGAAAGGGTGAAGTCGGAAATTGCCAGAGCCACACCCTTGCTGCTACACAAATTGTATAAGCCTAAGGCCGAATTTGGAATAAACAAATAACAAGTGTGCCAGTCAGAAAATGGGAGGGAAGGGCCTGGCGTCCCTAAAACATGACCCCGATCCCGGACTTTGATCACCTTAAAAGATATTAATTAAATTAAGATACATTACACTTGAACGTGCCATAATGCCGCATGTCTCAGTAGCCTCCGCCTATCAAGCTGTATCCAATTACACTAAAACAATACTACACCATGGCTAACCAGCCAAATACATAACTTCTATATCAGAGCCTAGGGAGCAAGTGTTTGTATGTTCCCAAACAGAACTATGAGTTAACTTGTTCCCAAACAGAACTACGACTTAACTAAGTTTACAATGAAAAGGAATCTGTGGCATGGCTATCAGCTGGGGCACCTGGACCTGTACAAAAGAAAAGCAGAAGAAAACATGTTAATGAGTATACGAGACCTAGATACCTTCAACTTATGAACTTCTTATGTTCCCTCATCGAAAGTCACATGGCCCCACATTATGGGGTTTGTTAACAATGAAAGTAAATTTTTTTTTAAGCTAAGTGACAACCTCGGGGTGTCACACGGTCATGAACATTAAAGACTAGGTGGGGCTTACTGACAAATTCTTGAAATAGAATAAATGATTTAAACTAAGTGACAACCTCGGGTGTCACACCATCATGAATATTAAAGAGTAGGTGGGGCTTACTGACAAATTCTTAAATAGGATAAATGAGCTACAGTTTTTGCATCATACTTGCTATAATAATGTTGTTAATTATTGTGCAAATGCTAATGTTGTCAACATTTTTATTGATCTGGATGGTGGGTGTGGCTTATGAATAAATTTCATGGAACAAATATTTCATGGTATGCAATGTACATGACAGTACAAATTTTGCAAATCAATCTGCTTATGAAAAAAAAAAGCATCAGAACCACAAAACCTTTTGGTTCTGGTCTATCATATATCAAGCTGTTAGAATGCTTGACTTTGTCTCCTTTACAGTATTTTGTTAAGGCTGTCCAACATGTTAAATAGACCTTTAAAGGAATGTTCTCATGGTTTTTTGTAAAATTGTATTTGAAAGAGCCTACTTTTAGAAACAATTTGGTACAAAAATTAGGTAGATATCATATTCCATTCAAGAGATATGGATTTTTAAAGATTTCCCAATTGCATTTTAAAGTTTTTGTACAGTAGGATGAATTTGTGTTTAATGATGTCATAGAGGCAATTCCATTGCAAATGTTTATGTTTTTGTATGATTAGAAACAATTTTTCAAAATTGATTGAAGTAGAGTATAATTGGCAATGTATATAAGATACCTAACTAATCAAGTGTTTTTCTAGCAGGTTTTACTAATAAAAAAGGATAATAGACTTTAATGAATACATAAACTTTGTGGGAGAATGTGTTGCTGTGATGTCATACTGAGCCTTTTCCTATTTATTTATGGGCATTTTTTGTGAACCTTAAAATTTGGATATCTCCTGGTAGGAAAAATGTATTAACATGATTTTTGTACTAAATTATTTCAACAATTTTTCTCTTTCTTATGAAAGGTTACAAAAAAACATAGGAATATTCCTGTAAAACACATTTGCACAGTTTTAATATTTATTATTACTGCATCACCTACTCCTTGAACCACAGTACCGTATTCTTGATCATATAGTTGTAAATCAAATTAAACCCTAAGTGGATTTCTTGTTTTTTTTGCTGACATTTCATTTTCATGCATAGCCAAAGCAAGTCGGTTGCAATTAAGCCGTAGAGAAATGTTGCATCAATAAGGCAAGCAAATGTAGGAATTCCTCACAAACAAAGCACAGTTGGTATTTAGAAAGTAGGACAGTGGAGGAGAGGATAGAAAAGAAGATAAAAGAAATGTAAGATGCTGTAGCAAAAGCCAATTTGAAAAAATAACACCCATTATAATCTGGTGTCAACCTAAATAACCCTTTACACACGCTGCTAAACTCCACTAGTACATCGACATCATGATAACCAGCTGCCTCAACATATGTGTTAAGCTGCATCATACATGTTCTGGTTATAAGCTATTTTGTTAAAGGATTATTTCAGTGGTCAAGCAAGTTTATTTATATGAAAGAGGATTTCAAAAGAAACAAAATGGTAAAGAAAGCATTCAAAAATCTTATTAGAGTTAAGGAGATATTCAAGTTTCAATTTTGGTATATCTGTGTAGAAACGACTGAAATCAGACTAGTTGTGATGTCATAGCCTCAGATTCCTCAAAGTCTTTATGTATTCTATCATATTTTGTCCTGCGATTTTGTGGCTTAAAAAAATTGTAAAACTGAATCTAGGAAGGGTATTTATAATATACCACCTGAAGAAAGTTTTGATGGAAAATAATTTAAATATTAAACAAATTAAATAAACTTTCTTTAAAATACATAAAAACTGAGGAATCTTGAGGCTGTGACATCACAACTTATCTGATTTTAGTCGTTTCTACATAAATGATTCCAAACTTTAAACTCGAATATCTCCTTAACGGAATAAGATTTTGCAATGCTTTCTTCACCATTTTGTTTCTTTTGAAGTCCTCTTTTGTATAAGATGGACATGCTTGACCACTGAACTCATCCTTTAAGAATGTCCCTACATTTTCACAGACCTGTTACATGTTTTGTGCTTGTTTTGATATTTTATTATAAAGTCTGCACCTTGAACTATTGTACAGCATCCTTGATTCATATGTAGAAGTTTTAAAATCAAATTATACCCAAAGTGGATTTCTTGCTTTGTTTGCTGACATTTCATTTTCACGCATAGCGACAGCAAGTCGGTTGCAATTTAGCCGTAGAGTGACATGTTATATCATTAAGGCAAGCAAGTGTAGGGATTCCTCCCGAACAAAATGCAGTCGGTAATTAGAAAGTAGGACGATGGAGGAGAGGATAAAAAAGCAGATAAAAGAAATGTTAGTTTGAGCTTTTTATTGGGGTAACTAACCTTTCTAGCCCATAGTCTTGTTATATTATGTTATGTAAGATGCTGTAGCAAAAGCCAGTTTGGAGAGAAAAGAAGATAAAAGAAATGTAAGATACACTAGTTAGCAAAATAAAGTACAAAGTAATGCTTGCCTATATATTTCAGCCAATTGTGCATACACCTTACATCTTGCATTTACTATCAGATATTAGATCAACATACATACTAAGTTACTACAGCAGGAATTAAAACATCCAAAAAATTCATAACCTACTACTATCTAATGAACCTCAAAATACTCTTTTTTCCATTACAAATTTGATTAAACATGCCCTTAGAGCCAGAAATAATTGCATTTTTTTTTGTGGTGGTGTTAGTGTGTGCTTTTTATGGGGTGACTAACCTTTCTTAGCCTGTAATCTTGTTATGTTATACATGTATGTTATGTTATGTTATAAAATGTTATGTTCGTTTAATTAAGTATATTATTTTATGACATTGTTCATTATTAATAAAATTTGTATCTTTGATCTCTCTCTAATCTACTGTTCATTACTATTACAATTGTAAATTCTTTGTTATATGATGTACATGGGCCAAAGGCCTAAGTTATTAAAAAAAACTTTGAAATTAACCTACGTGAACACTGTTGCCAAAATAATGCAGATTTTTAATTTTGGTTAGATTGTAAAAATGCAGACAAATTTTAGACAAGGAGACTCATCTCAAACGGGCTCAAAATATGTAAAACTTATTCACTGATCAGAGATTACAAACTGTAATAACAATTGAACATTGAAATGAACTAAACTAACCCTTACAGAAAAAAACTAGCTTGCTTCAAGCTTGTGACAAGCTAACGATTTTTAGCTTGCAGCAAGGTAGTATTTGGGACAAATGCAAGCTTTGCTTAAACTAACATTAGCTTGCGCAAGCTGGCAAAAATATTTGTTACCTTGCGCAAGCTTGCAGAAAGTTTTTGCAAGCTTGCAGAAAGGTTTTTGCTAGCTTGCGCAAGCTAACAAGTTTGCATTTGTCCCAAATACTAGCTTGCTGCAAGCTTGCCGCAAGGTTGCAGCAAGGTTGCAGCAAGGTTGCAGCAAGTTTGCGCAAGCCAAAACGTTAGCTTATTGCAAGCTCGCGGCAACCTAGTTTTTCTGTAAGGAAAGTAAGAGTATCAGTTACAAAGGAGAAATCACGCTCATTATAAAACTATAACCTTAAGCTTGGGAGTCCTTCCAAATTAATGAGGTCAGCTACAGACTTGAGTTGAAACGTATTCATATATATTGAAAAGTGTTTTGTTCTTTGTGTTTTCCTATTATTTCAGATCCAATCCTTTGGATGTTAGTATCTGAGGAAAAAGGTGTTTTATTGTTAGCTAAAATTCCTTAAAGTTTTAAGTCTTTGCCACTTTGAAATCATCTCTCTGAGGAGATGCATCTTGGACAGGCTCAAAATCTGTATCTTATTCACTGGTCAGAGATTACAAAATCACAAGTAAAGATTGAATGAAAGTATAACGAATTGTAAGAGTGTCTGTTGCAAAAGAAAATTATAAAACTAACCTTGGGAATCCTTTCAACTATTGAAGTCAGCTACTGAAGACGTCAGTTGTACAAATGTAAGATACTGGAAATAATAGTAAAAGGTTTTTCTTGTACTTTCAGAGAAATCCAGATCTTATCAGCTGACCAGACCGAAGTTATATAACGACGTCAGAGATGAACACAACATGTTTTGTAATGAGCGGAACATGAGGAAGACAAATCTTTTTGAAAAAAAGGTTGTTTATGTAAGAGCAGTATCGGGTGCCTTTTCATGCATGGTAATCAGATTACGAAATAATGGAAAAATATTTGTTATGGGGAGACACATGTTAAGAGAAGCGAAGCAAGAAATTGGAAGCTAAAGCATAGGTTTTTTTTAAAGGGGCCAACAAAAACACCTAATCAAAATGAATGGAACAGCTGGAGGCGAGAATTCTCGCCCAAAACATCGGACGGTGAAAGCAAAGACGGTCACGTTTTATAAGAGCGAAGATATGAATTTTTCTGGGCTTCGAATGGCCGTAAATTATCGCAGCTTTGAGACTTTGTTGGATGAACTGACCACAAAAGTTGCTCTCCCAAATGGAGCACGTCGTATTCACACCCCAAAAGGCATACATACCGTGGAGTCTGTAGAGGATCTTGAAGATGGTAAATCCTATGTTGTTACATCGTCACGGAAACTCAAACCATTAGATCTGGAACGTGTTAAGAAAAAAGTATGGCTCCCTACCAAGAAAAACGACAAAGATACAACCAAGAATAATGAGAAAAAGGTGATTGAGCCTTCTCCGGGTAAAATAACAAAAACTGCAAAATTACCCCCGGTGAAAAATGGGTCAATCCCTTCTCAAGAGGTGGCTGCAGTAGCAAAGTTACCTCCGACCCCTAAAAAGGTGATGGTGATGAAGAATGGGGATCCACACACGAAGCACATGATGCTCTTGAATAGGAGATCACTTCAAACCTTCGAGGATATACTTCAGGATATCAGTGAGGTCTTCAAGCTTCCAGTGAAGCGTTTGTTTTCAGCAGAAGGGCAAAAGGTAAGTGATTATTACTTTCACCATTAAAGTTGACAGGGCATGACCATAGCAAAAAAGGGGTTGTCCCAGTGAACAAACTCTATTTTTTTAAAAAGGGCTCTTAAGATCTCACAATTTTGACCAATTGTTGTAATTCTGATATGCTTTTTTTAAAGATAAATGAACAATTTATTTGTAATATAAACATTTAAAAGTGGAAAGGTGAACTTTTACATTAGAAAATAACTGAGTAGATTATCTCTGACAAACCTAAACTATCAGAAAAAACAACAACAACCATCTTGTTTCACTCAACCTCCTCCGACTCCTCTCCAACACCACTTGGGGTGCGAACCGCTATTCTCGCCTCAAAATTTCCAGGCTCACCATTCATGCCAAGCTTGACTATGGCAATATTGGCTACTGTGTCGCTCACAACTTATATACCTCAACCACATCAACACCATCCAAAATGAAGCCCTCAGGCTTTGCCTAGGTGCCTACAGGACCTCCCCTATCACCAGCCTTCATGTTGAAGCCAACGAACCCCTCTTTCTACTTAGATGTAGAAAGCTTAGCCTCTCCTATGCTTTCAGAGTCCTCACCAACACCCAGAACCCTGTTTACAATCTCATTAGGTACCCCAATTTCTCCCCTTACTTTGATAGGACTAAAATCCTATCCCCTCCCTTCAGCTTACGCATTAAATCAGACCTCTTCCATCTCGGCATCAACCCTGCCACTCTCGGCACCTTCTCCTGGCCCACTTTTCCTCCTTGGGCCACCCCACTCCCTTCTGTCCACCTGGGCCTCTCCACTCATCACAAAACTTAAACCCACCCTAACCTCTTCATCAATCTCCACAACCAAGTCAAAGACCAACTCTCAAATTACACCTCCATCTATACTGATGGCTCCAAGGAAGGCAACAAGACAGCTGCTGCTGCCGTCATTAAAGACATCACCCTCAATAGCAGACTTCCTGACTAACTCATCCATCTTTTCAGCCGAGGCTAAAGCCATTCTCCTCGCCCTCAACTTTATTGAGTACTCTCCGCTCAGCCACTTTGCCATTTTCTCTAACTCAAAGGCTGTTCTTACTTCATTACTCAACCTTGAATAGAATAACCTTACATGCCACCTCCTCCTCCGGAAACTCCTTTTTCCCACCCTCTGCAGGAAGATTGTTCTTTTCTTCTGGATACCCAGCCATGTTGGCATCCCTGGCAATGACAGGGCTGATGCAGCCGCTAAGCTTGCCCTCAATCTCCTCCCTACCCCTTTTCCCAAAACTCTCTCTGACATTAAACCGCTTATCGCTTCCCTTGTTTGTGACAGCTGGCAAACCTCATGGAGCTCCCAAATTAATAACAAACTTCATGTCATCCAGCCCACAATTCCGATCAAATCCATCATCAACAACCTCTCTCGTATCGACAACGTTCATATTACCGGTCTTAGAATTGGTTACACCCACCTCACTCACTCCCACCTCCTCATTGGCTCCCCCAACCCCTCTGCAACAATTGCCATTGCACTCTCACAATCCATCACGTTCTCCTTGCTTGCCCCTGTACAACCTTCCCAGAGCTTCCCTTGCACCCCACAACTCAATTGCTGAGTTTTTCCAGGAAAATCCTCCAGATAAAATTATCTCCTTCCTTCACCATGCTTCCCTCTACAACCATATTTAATTCTCCTCTTCTACCCCCTCTCTACTTTTTTTTGTTTCAACCATGCACCTCCCCTCTCGATCACAGCTTTTTGACCTCTTGTTCTTTAATTTCTCTCATTTTCCCCCTGTTTCCTTTCCTTCCTACCTCTAAAATGATCTGACCTCTCAGGCACAATTTGACCCTCGTTGTCGTGGTGCGGTTAAGCCCTCATCAAACAAAGAAACAAACTTCTTTCACTTTCTGGTGGAATACAGGTACCTATGCATACTGTCATGTGCTGTTTTTTTTTCTTCTGAGGTGTATTGTAAAATACTATTCCATATCAAAAACAGACCCCCTCACCCTCCCCAGTCCCTCCCCAGTCCCCTCCCCAACCCTGTCACATACCTGGCCATGGACTAGGAGACTTGCCTAGTTGATTGTTTGTGCCTTGATATTAGGTAGAGATCTTAAAAAAAAATTAAAAAAATTAAACAGCATTAACAGAAGTCTAAAATGACAACTGGGTAATGACTGTCAATGTGTTAAGGGAAGCACTAGTAACAGGGGAGATACATTTTGAGATGCACTTCAGGATACTTCAGGAGTACAGAAAACTATAAAGTTGTGTCGTGAAAAGAATAAAAAGTGAAGAGAGAGAGAGAATTAGAACAATTGATGTCTGATCCTAAAAAGAAATGACACAATTGCTGGTTGACAACTAAAGATATGAAAATTAAAAAGGCCTGATTTGAAAAGTAAAAGAAAGAAAATGAAGGTACTAGATAACTTTAAAAGTTCTCACTTTGTAGAAATACTTGATATCTGAGCTCACTGCTCTTTCAAATTCTGTCTTGATTTTTACCAGATTTCTGAAATGAATTTATTACTTGAGTGTGATATTAAGAGAAGAAGATGTGCCTGTTTGTGAGGAATGACGGTCTTTGGCCTCAATTTAGTTTTAAGTGATGTCGGCCTCCAATTATATGAGGTGTAAAGAGGAGCGATGTGATGGCCTTGGCGACATTTTCTACTAACCTTTTCCTCATCAGGGTGTTTTCATTTTCATTTACAGCTATAAATTTGAATATAAAGACTTTTGCTTAAATTGCAGATCACGATTCCATGTTTGTTATAAGCTCAGTCAACTATTGTAGCATTGATTGCTTTGATAATAGACCGGGGTTAAAAAATAACACAAGTCAGAATTATGATGCTCAAATAATATTCTGTATCAAAATGATCACAGGAATACAACTTTAGATGTTTCTAATACAAACTGATGAAGATATTGATGTATTGATGATGATGATGTATTGATGATGATGATGTATTGATGATGATGATGTATTGATGATGATGATGTATTGATGATGATGATGTATTGATGATGATGATGTATTGATGACAATGATGTATTGATGATGATGATGTACTGATGATGATGATGTACTAATGATGATGATGTACTAATGATGATGTAGAAAAAAGCAACTGATGCTGATGTCTAAAAACTAACTTGAGAAAATGATGTCTAAAAACTTACTTATTAAAATGATGTCCTAAGTCTAACTGTTTACAATG
The DNA here is from genome assembly GCA_020152595.1 of Chiridota heheva. Classification (NCBI taxonomy): domain Eukaryota; kingdom Metazoa; phylum Echinodermata; class Holothuroidea; order Apodida; family Chiridotidae; genus Chiridota; species Chiridota heheva. Next base: position 1,043,809 of record JAIGNY010000317.1, read on the forward strand.
ATGTCTAATTTCAAAGTGACTAAGATGATGTCTAACCTCCCACTGAAGTCTAAATTAAGATATTCATTCTGTAGATGGATATTTCTACATCCTGACCCCACCTACAATAAAATATAAGCTAATAAAAACTAACCCTATTACCCATCACCAAACACAGCTACTTTTGGCCAATCACAGAGCTAAACCACATTTACTTTTTAACCAATGAATACCCTCTATTTGGATTGGCAACAAGTCCTATAACAAAGTAACTGGCATCCTAAGGATAATTAATGAAACCACTTTATTAATTCAGAGATGGCACCAAGTCTCACAGTGAAACCACTTTTCAATTACAGAATACAAAAGATGATTCTAGGGAAATTGTAAAGAAAACCAAGGTTTTCCAAATAATCCTAAAATGAGAGGATGGGAACTGAAAAGGTCATGCCAGGGCAGTATGTTTATAACAAACACTTCAGGTAAAAATAATATGTGGTAATATTCAATAAAGAAAATAAAGAAGGATAGAGAGCTTGAACCTTTCCTATGTCTAAGGTTTGGTTTATCAGTAGGAAACATATAATTTTGTTAAGCATTGCTATTAAAGACTGATAAGTACAACAAAGGGGATTTGGGGCTAAAAGGTATTTACTTTCTTAGAAACAAAAACAAACCTGAGATGGATAAACAATGGGACTAATTTCTTAAAATTAAAGCCACATCAACAACTTAGAGGTAAACAAATTTAAGCTATCTTTTTTTGAAGAAGAAGTTTGCAGCTAAGGTTAATGCCCTGTGATAAATGCCCTCCGCCTGCCAAGTCTGGTCCCCAGACATAGACAATTATAGATAATATAAAACATAGATGAGAAAAAGAAACAAATAACATTCACTACTTATCTCAAACTCAAACCATTTCAATTGTGATCACCAAAACAGCTGATCATTGCCTATGCAGTGTTCATTGAAAGTTTCATGTTACTTCATTTTGTTTATGTTTTCTTGTGCTCCAGAAGGTCACATATATTTTGCTGGGATTAACCATGGTTAGTTGTCATGGTAACCAACCTCCCCACCCCCCCCCCCCCTCCTTTCTCTCTTGCTGATAGGAGGAACTGGTATAGGATAATGCAAGATAAACAAATTATGATGATGCACTACTGCAAGGATGCAGAAACACGACCTATACATGATAGTCCGAGGTCACACCTGTACATGAATAAACAAACTCAAAAGAAAATAGTAAAAATAATTGTCAATGATAACAACTCTTCAAAGTTAAGTTCACAGGCAATAGAGTTCAGAGCAATATAGTTCACAGGTCAATGCATTTGTGCTTGATAGGATGATAATTTATATACACAATTAATAAGTTTGATCAAAAACGATGCGAAATGTATGCTCTGATAAAAAAAAAAAAAAACATGCTCCGAAGAGATAGACGTGTAATACTAAGATGATGCTTATGTAATTAGAGTTATATTCTATCAAAGCGATACAATCAAATATTATGAAACAATCAGAAATATCAACATGCCTTCAGGTACTGAAATATGTCTGACAACTTGAGGAGCAATGTAATGTTGAAGGTGTCCTTAAAGGAGTATAACTGAGACAGGGATACTGTTCTATAACAGTGTCCCTGGTCTATACTGTTCTATAACAGAATCCCTGATCTATACTGTTCTATAACAGTATCCCTGGTCTATACTGTTCTATAACAGTTTCCCTGGTCTATACTGTTCTATAACAGTATCCCTAGTCTATACTGTTCTATAACAGTATCCCTGGTCTATACTGTTCTAGAACAGTATCCCTGGTCTATACTGTTTTATAACAGTATCCCTGGTCTATACTGTTCTATAACAGTATCCCTGGTCTATACTGTTCTATAACAGTATCTCTGGTCTATACTGTTCTATAACAGTATCTCTGGTCTATACTGTTCTATAAAAGTATCCTGGTCTATACTGTTCTATAACAGTATCCCTAGTCGATACTGTTCTATAACAGTATCCCTGGTCTATAGTGTTCTATAACAGTATCCCTGGTAAATACTGTTCTATAACAGTATCCCTGGTCTATACTGTTCTATAACAGTATCCCTGGTCTATACTGGTCTATAACAGTATCCCTGGTCTATACTGGTCTATAACAGTGTTTCTGGTTTATACTGGTCTATAACAGTCTCCCTGGTCTATACTGTTCTTTAACAGTATCCCTGACTAAGGGTACTTCACAAAATGGCCTTACTGCAAAGTAATCTTACGAAACAAGGAACCAGCCCTACTGTTTCATTATACAAATGTAAGAAAGGGGAGGGATGTAATGATCTAATGTTGATTTTTCCTGAAAGTTACACTAATGATTGTATCCTCTTATTTTTTTGACAATGCACACGACAATGTTAGATTTGACAGTGTTGCAGATAGCAATGATTAGATTGACGATGTTGAAGATGACAACATGTAATGCGATGATACCAATACTTAAAAAACGATGATGTTTCTTGCCCTTTGACATAGAAAATACTAAAACCATGATTATGCTGTAACAACGATGCATACCATTGAAGATGACAATGTTTTTTAATGTAGCTAGAGCTCTTAACAACATAACTATATTTTAATCATTGAAATTGCAGACACTTCTCTCATAATATTTTGACGCATCATTGACAAGTGTAAATTGATAGATGTTGTAGAATGTAGATATGATGATTCTAACTTAAGGACATAATAGACGACCTCATGAACCTAGCTATTACTATTTGACTGAAGGTGGGACGGGTGTAAATTTTCTCACAATATATGACAGAACATTTAGATATAAGTAAGTTAGCACCTGTAAAGACATTCTGCATACACACATAAAAATAATGATAATTTCATTAAGATTGAAGAAAAGTTAATGGTTGTGATATACAAAGATACAGGTATATTGAAAATTTGGGAAATGGATATGATATGTCACAAGAACACCATTAGCAATAGATGATAAATATAGTTCTGCTTCATTAAGCAAAAATTAGAGTTCAAATGTTCTTCAAGTTCAAATGTTCGTTGAGCTTTCCTTAGAGTTAAAATGTTTACTTGACAGGAAACTTGACAGAAGCACCTTAGCTGCGTCTGGTATATGTTCTCAGTCATATTTGATAAGTAATTTAAATGAAATTACCATTTTGGTCCAATAAGAATAAAAAAATACAGCTTTGCTGGTCTAATCAACATCATCTGATCCACAACAACCAAATAATAGAAGAGCTTCTCAAAATTTAAAAACAGGGAAGCAAGTCACAACTTAATGGCACCAAACAATATTCTGCTGGTTGAGGATCTTGATGAAAACATTTGACGTCATAGTAATGCACTTGTCAATTGTGTGACTCACCCCTACACCCCCGGACAAGGCAAGTCATTGCACCAAAGTGGGTGGGCAAAACATGTACATTGACGCACCCCTCAGTCACTTGGGTGACTGACATTTCTGGTGCAAATGACTAACCCCAAATCACTCGCCTCTGTACAAATTCAATGGGTCTGAAGAAAATTGACTCACCCCAGAGTCACTCTGGTGACTGACAATTTGGTACAATGATGCACATGTGAGTCACTATTTCATTTGTCAATGACCCACCTTTGACTGACATTGCCGGGGGTAGTAGGGGTGAGTCATATAAGTGACAAGTGCATAAGAAGTGAGGGGCCAGTTGTTGTTTCCACGTTCAGAAGTATCCCCTTAAAATACAAATGTTGATCAACCTCATCTGCACCATCCTCATCTTCCTCCTCCATGATGTTACAAGACAAGCATTGTAGATATATTATTCAACTTAATTCACAGACAGTATCATGGTGTAAGCCTTACAGTGTGCACCAGCAGCCAACAACTTACAAAATAAACCTCCATTTCTATTCCATTTATGGTCACTTGACATTCAGTACTTCAGAACAATATTTTGCAGGATATTGTAAAATTAAGGTGTTGCCTGTCCAAAGTTAATTTCTTTCTCCCTTGATTGTTTTCATCATGGTGTTCTATCAGCAAGTTGGTCCGTGTAAATTTTAATTTCAGTTCAGTTCAGATTTCCTCAAAATAAGATGCAGAAGACGTGACAATTTTCAGATTTCCTTAAAATAAGATGCAGAAGACGTGACAATTCCAGGTTTAAGCCATGTGGCCTCAAATGTGTGGAATAGGACAGATGACAACATGATTTAAATAGCTAGGATCACTATTGAATGTGAGAAATGAGCTGGAACGTGTTAGAATGTTCACATCAGTAGCCATGATAAAAATCATACAGTATTATTCTCTGTTGTATAGATAACAATGTTCTCCACATTTGTAAAACTGTTTGAAAAACGACATTTTGCAACTGTTGAATTGGCTGTAGAAATTAGTTTTCTGGAAGCCCGGCACGGCACCTCCACCAACTTATTGTACTATTGATTGCTTTGATAATAGACCAGGTTGAAAAATAACACAAGTCTGAATTATGATGCTCAAACAATATTCTGTATTCAGATGATCACAGGAATACAACTTTAGATGTTTCTAATATAAACTGATGTAAGATATTGATGTATTGATGATGATGATGTATTGATGATGATGATGTATTGATGATGATGATGTATTGATGACGATGATGTATTGATGACGATGATGTATTGATGACGATGATGTATTGATGACGATGATGTATTGATGTTGATGATGTATTGATGGCGATTATGTATTGATGGCGATGATGTATTGATGGCGATGATGTATTGATGGCGATGATGTATTGATGACGATGATGTATTGATGACGATGATGTATTGATGACGGTGATGTATTGATGACGGCGATGTATTGATGACGGCGATGTGTTGATGACGGCGATGTATTGATGACGGCGATGTATTGATGACGGCGATGTATTGATGACGACGATGTATTGATGACGACGATGTATTGATGACGACGATGTATTGATGACGACGATGTATTGATGACGATGATGATGATGTATTGATGATGATAATGTATTGATGACGGCGATGTATTGATGACGACGATGTATTGATGACGGCGATTTTTTGATGACGACGATGTATTGATGACGACGATGTATTGATGACGACGATGTATTGATGACGACGATGTATTGATGACGATGATGTATTGATGACGATGATGATGATGTATTGATGATGATGATGTATTGATGATGATGATGTATTGATGATGATGTATTGATTATGATGTAGAAAAAAAAATGATGTCTAAAAACCAACTTATTATGATATTTAAAAACTAACTTATTAAAATGAAGTTGATGTCTTAAGTTTACCTGTTTACGAAGATGTCTAAACTCCCACTGAAGTCTAAATTAAGATTCTCATTCTGTAGATGGATATTTTTACATCCTGACCCCACCTTCAATAAAATATAGATCATTAAAAGCTAACCCTATTACCCATCACCAAACACAACTACTTTTGGCCAGTCATGGAGCTAAAGCACATTTACTTTTTAACCAATGAATACCCTCTATTTGGATTGGCAACAAGTCCTAAAACAAAGTAACTGAAGTAAGGTGACTGACATCCTAAAGATAATTAACTAAACCACTTCATTAATTCAGAGATGGCACTAAGTCTCACAGTGAAACCACTGTTCAGTAAAAGAAAACAAAAGATGATTCTAGGGAAATTGCAAACAAAATCAAGGTTTTCCAAATAATCCTAAAATGAGAGGATGGGAACTGAAAAGGTCATGCCAGGGCAGTATATTTATAACAAACACTTTAGGTAAAAATGATATGTGGTAACATTAAATAAAGAAAATAAAGAAAGATAAAAAAACTTGAACCTTTCTTATGTCTAAGGTTTGGTTTATTAGAGAGCCACAGATAATTATGTTAAGCATTGCAATTAAAGACAGTGATAAGTACAACAAAGGGGATTTGGGGCTAAAAAGTATTTACTTTCTTAGAAACAAAAACAAACCTGAGATGGTTGAACAATGGGACTATTTCCTAAAATTAAAGCCACATCAACAACTTAGAGGTAAACAGAGTTAAGCTATCTTTTTTTGAAGAAGAAAAAGAAGAAGAAGAAGTTTTAAGCTACGGTTTAATGCCCTGTGATACAACCAACACAGTGTTTGGTCGAGGTTTTAAAATTGAACACAAATTTTACTTTTTGGCTTTAAAATAATTAAACTTTTTTGTTTTGACACCTCTGGTCTTGAAATTTTGGCTCATAGAAGATCTTACCATCAGTTCTAATCCTTGTATTTTGTTAGGTGTAAAGCAATTTTTTTCTAGAAATTTTTGTAGAGACTCCCCTCAGTAAGCACAAACCCCCGCAGTAATCACAAACTCCCCTCAGTAATCACAAACTCCCCTCAGTAATCACAAACTCCCTTCAGTAAGCACAAACTCTCCTCAGTTAGCACAAACTCCCCTCAGTTAGCACAAACTCCCCTCAGTAAGCACAAACTCCCCTCAGTAAGCACAAACTCCCCTTAGTAAGCACAAACTCCCCTCAGTAAGCACAAACTCCCCTTAGCAAGCACAAACTCCCCTCAGTAAGCACAAACTCCCCTCAGTAAGCACAAACTCTCCTCAGTAAGTACAAAGTCTCCTTAGTAAGCACAAACTCCCCTCAGTAAGCACAAACTCCCCTCAGTAAGCACAAACTCCCCTTAGTAAGCACAAACTCCCCTCAGTAAGCACAAACTCCCCTCAGTAAGCACAAACTCTCCTCAGTAAGCACAAACTCCCCTCAGTAAGCACAAACTCCCCTCAGTAAGCACAAACTCCCTTCAGTAAGCACAAACTCCCCTTAGTAAGCACAAACTCCCCTCAGTAAGCACAAACTCCCCTTAGCAAGCACAAACTCCCCTCAGTAAGCACAAACTCCCCTCAGTAAGCACAAACTCTCCTCAGTAAGTACAAAGTCTCCTCAGTAAGCACAAACTCCCCTCATTAAGTACAAACTTCCCTCAGTAAGCACAAACTCCCCTCAGGTGTTTTCTTTCATAATCAAACTGCCCATCGTGCATGAATAGATATCAGGTTATCAACCAGCTGTTATGATCAAACTGCCCATCATGCATGAATAGACCAGCAGACCACTACATGATATTCGATATGATCCATTGCTTTTTTGAAACAAGAGAGATACTATTTGGGAATTCCTTAAATTGATCTCAATAGACATTGTTTCCAGTAATGATACTTATTTCTTGTTCTAATTGCAAGTACAACTTTGTGGATAATTAAATATCTAAATGGATGGGTAGCTTGAGCTTAATTAGACTTGAGCTTTACTGGAAGAAAATATCCATGAAAATAGTCGATATTATCATCAAAACTGGTAACTTTTTTTTACATTTTTAGGCCTTGTTCTAAATAAACAATGGACATTTCATATAAATTTTGTGACATAACAACCATAAAACATATTAATCTCTTTATGTGAGGTTGTTAATTTATTGTTTTTCAAATCTCCACCAATGCTATTTGAATGGGAGCACTTGTATATGACAAAGAAGTTTTGAACTAAGTCTCCATCAGATATCGTAGCGTAATCAAAGTATGGCAAAAGAAAGCGGTCAGTTTGACGATTTTCAGTGAATGAAATTTAATTCAGAAAAAAGAAAAGAAAAAAGAATTGCATTAAAAAGCTCTCAACTACAAACAATCAATATTATCTCAATAAAAACATGGCACGTTATTTCAAAAGACGGGACTTGACATCAATGACCTTAATCATGCCATCTAACTCTTTTATTGACAACAAATCACCACCACAGGCTGGACACTTAAAAACTTTACTCAAAATTTAAAGGGTTGAGCGTCTGCATCAGTGATGCTCTGGTTGTACTTGTGGCCTCCTAGCAAATGTACACTGCTGTAAAAGCTTTGGAGATTAGGTGAAATGGGAGGTTATAGTGACTTTCATATCTGTGAGGAGCTTGTTCCTAAGTGGAATGGGAGGTTATAGTGATTTCCCATATCTGTGAGGAGCTTGTTCCTAATTGTATGATCTCGTACATGGCAACATATTGTTGAATACATGTGATGTACCCCACACATCAAAACTCCCCTTGGGATTTCTGTGCTACGCCATTTATGTCCAGTGGTGGCGCAAGGATTTTGGTCATGAGGGAGGGGGAGGCAAGAGAGGGGCAATTTTGCATATAAATTGGGCAAAATATGTCACTTTACAAACTCTTCTGGGAAGAGTGGGGGTAGGGAGGGGGAGGGGGGAGCATGGTTTGGACTAGCTTCGGATTTTTTGGGAGGGAAATTCCTTCTTTCAAAGATATTTTTGGTAGGGATTTCAGAATTTTGGTAAGGAATTTCCACAAGTTAGATGATTATTTTATAGATAAAAACACCCTTTAACTTTTTTTTGGATACTTAAAGGTAAAACAGCCATTGTACATGGCTGACTTCTTATTACTAGCAGCTACTATGTTGAAGAAAGTGACTGTAAATTGTTTCGTGATAGCCCCCTCACATAATGCTCAGAACATTCCAGAATTGAAATGAATTAGTTCCCGGATGAGGCTAAACCCGGAAGTTTTTTGACTGCTTAAAAAAGTTTGATCCAATGCAGTCGCAGACCTAAGATTCTTTTGGTACGAAAATGACAACGCAATTGGCGAAGAATATCGTGTGACACGCGTGCAAATTGAAGAAGCTTAC
>JAIGNY010000317.1:1057500-1140000 GCA_020152595.1 Chiridota heheva
AATATTTATATTTAAATTTGACACATGGAAGCTGGCATTTTGCTTAATCCATATACAATCTTGTCAATCAAGACTAAATTACCAACACAGCAATGTAATGTAATGTATTTCTTTATAATTTTCTATAATGATATTATTTCAAATTTCCTTGACCCATACACAAGGAAAGCAATTATTCATAAGCTAGAGAACTTGAGATAGATTATAAAGAAATACTGTATAAAGCATCCTGCATTCTAGTGGGTTGATGACATCATCGTCTGCATGTTTGAAAATAAAAATTGCTGCTCCCATTGTGGTGGAATTAATGTGTTTAATAATTACACAAAATATGTTAGATCGTTTTTTGAGTTGTGAAACTTGGTCAGAAAATTTGTTATTTCTAATTCTCAACAGAAACCAAAATTTCCTTTTAATTCTCAACAGAAACCAAAATTTCCTCAATCCTTATTCTGCACTCTGACTTTCGCCTTAACATTTCCAGCTACCTCAGGAAAACTTGGCAAGACTCCTGGAATCTTGAGACTAGTAACAAACTCCACACTATCAATCCCAAAGTAGGGATCAACCCTTCCTTACACAGTCACAATTGTAGCGAGGACATTGTCATCATTCGCCTATGTCTTCGTCATTCCTTTTCTTACCCATTCCTACCTCCTATCAGGCTCTTCCAAACCTCTCTGTCTTACTTGCAACACCAAACTCTCGATCAAGCATATCCTCTTAACCTGTCCTTTATACCTCGACTCCACATCGTTCCTCTCCCCTCCACCTCTATTTCGGACCTCTCCAAGAACAATCCCCCCTCCAATATCATCACCTTCCTCCACAATAGCAACTTATTTCACCTGATCTATTCCTTACCCACACACTACTCATTTTCTATCTTACCTTCCTATTCTTTCTTTCCTTTTTTTTTTATTACCTTTATTTGTACCTTTATTTTTCCCTCCTTTCTTTTCTCTCTCCCTTGCCCAACCATCTCTGTCCTAAATTTTGCACCAAAGATTTTTAACACCTTATTGACACATATGTCTCTGACTGTCGCAGTGCAGTTAAACATCAACAAACCAAACCACTTTTAGCTCAACATCCCTCTAAGAATTTGAGCTTATGCGATGACTAACTTAAGAGCCAGGTTCTCTCCCGGATACGTTCCGAATTTTGCAGCGTTTATCATATCCTAAGCGGTTTTTGGATATTTTGCTGTGTTGCTATGTTTGCCTTAAGTAGATCGATATGTTGATACAATAACAGTTGATATTGTTGCGTAGTTTTAACGAATTCTGCATTCCAAAATTCACTAAAAATGTTTCAAATACTCGGATTTCATTCAGTGCAATCCGAAGGAATTTAACATATATAATAACATTGGCTCAGGAAATACCTCCCAATGAAAAATATCTATATTTTCATTGGCTGGAGCATCAAAATATCATCTGGCACATATGCTAATCGAGCTTGATATCCCATTTGAGATTTCTCTCAATGTGTAGTCCAATTGGGGTATAACTTTTGTTGATAGCTCATTTGGGCTATAAATTAGGTTTAAAAGCCAAAGAATGGTTAACTAGCTTAAACTTGTTATATCAACCATATAATGCGATTAAGTCTCTGGCTCTAAGATCGCCAAAGTGTTAATAACACACTGATAAAAAAAAAAAAAAAAAAAAACACCTTTGAAAATCAGCGCCAGTCCCTGACCTGGCTCACAGTAATCTTATCCACAATAAGTTGTTTCTTGTTTGCAAGGCTACAGGCTGTATTACTGTAACTATTATTGCATAAATCCAGTGCCTTTTGAAATAAATTCTTAGGGGTGGGGAATTGGGGGTTAGTTATTGCCAACTTACACAAAACAAACATTTTGCTTATTTTTGGATAATTTTGCTCATATTTGGAAATTTTCTGGCCAATTTTGGGGTAATTTCTTTCATTTCCTTGACAAATCCCTTCGATTAGAGGAAAATTTTCTTCCATTTTTGGGAAAATCATCGTATGATGGGTAACTTAAAGGATTCAGGGCCAAGTAAATCCATTTTATATTAAAGAGGACTTTAAAAGAAAGTTTAAAGATCGTCTTAGTTATATTTTGTTATAATGATTGGCACTTGGAAGTGTATTTGTGGGATGCTATTAGGCCTAGATGCTTATATTGATTATTTGTGATTCATTAATTGAGATAATTAATCATTTGCTCAGAATGGCCAATACATTACCAATAGTTAAAATATGTCTTGTTGCAAGGATGTAAAATCCATCTTGATTTTATACAAAAGTATTTTGCTGTTGGTATGTCTGTTAATAATTTCCATTTCACTCAAAAGCAAACGTTGTTAATCAAATTTTTATGATATTGATGTTGAGGCTTAGCTATTTCAAGCTTATATAAAAAACAGTTTTCACATATTCAAATGATATTAAAGCTCTTATACGCAGTGGGGCAACTAGAGTCCTGGGGCTCATAGTGATATTGGCCTCTGCAGCGATGTCGGAACCACGGCGGCAGGGGAGGGGGGAGGTGGGGGGCATGGCCCATGGCTCAAGAGTAAGGGGGAAGAAGGTGCCCTTCTGAAATTGTGCAGACAGCAGCAGGATGTGCCCTTTTGAAAGTTGTGGGTGGACTGGTCTGGATCCTAGAAGACCAGGAGGCAACCTTTTGAAACTTATTTGAAGTTATTCTAGGTCATTCTACATAATACATAGAGGTTGTCACATACATTTAGTATTCATTTGACATAATTAAAGCATATCATTTTACCAGGGGCACTGACACCGAGGGCCGTGGTGGGAGGGGGCATGTCTTCAATAAGTTTCTAAGCAGCAATTTTTGAAAGAAGCCTTTTACTTGTTCTCCTGATGGGTAATTGTCAACATTGATGCTGGCTCCCCGATCTTTGGACCCATAGGTGGAATTTGCCTACCGAAAGTGTGAAAAAGTCAAAAGTGACAAGCAAAAACTGTCAACTGACTAGAGTGTCCCTTTTTTAAATGAAAAGTGTCCTTTAATTGCTGTCAAAAGATGCACATGAACTTGATTTTCTGCTCTCTCCGCTTCCCCGAGTTCCTTCTGACACCTCTGGCACTTTGGGTCCCATAACAAAGATATTGCATTGCCATTGTTCAGGGCTAGACCCAAATTGATTTTGCTCAGGGCCAGTAAGGTTTTAATACCCACCCTTCTGGGCATTTCCAACCTTTTGTTGCACCACTGCTAATTAAACTTGTATTCCTTTTTAACAACCTAAGCCTACCCAATGTAACTCCCCTCCAACAAAAAGAGTCTTATACCCCCAAAACATATATTGAGTTACTACATCATTTATGTTCGAGCATCACAATGACATTAAAGCTCCCTCTTGCATTTCCCCCCAAAATAAATATCAAACTTGTATTTCTTTCCTAACAACCCCAGCCTACTCGAATTAACAACCCACCAATAAAAAACAGGCTCAAAACCACCTCCAAAAATATGTTGAGCTACTACATCATTGATGTTCTAGTTAATTTAAGGATTATTTTAGGCTTGTTTGTCTCCTTTAAGAAAGCAAGAAAAGAGAGGGCTGAGGTAAATCTTATGCAGTAATATATTCTTTATGCATCAAAGAAAATTGATAAAGACCCTGAATTACATGTATTTGTAGAGTGAACTAGAACGTTAGCTTTTTTTTGTTTTAAACTCTTTCAAGATTATTTTAAAGGAATATTTCCATGTTTTTAAAGGAATATTCCCATGTTTTTAAAGGAATATTCTCATGTTTTCAAAGGAATATTCCCATGTTTTTAAAGGAATATTTTCATGTTTTTAAAAGAATATTCCCATGTTTTTAAAGGAATATTCACATGTTTTTAAAGGAATATTACCATGTTTTTAAAGAAATATCCTCATGTTTCTAAAGGAATATGCCCATGTTTTTAAAGAAATATTCACATGTTTTTAAAGGAATATTCACATGTTTTTAAAGGAATATTCACATGTTTTTAAAGGAATTTACAAGTTTTTAAGAGAGCTAGGCACTCTACAATGCTCAAGCAAAATATGATATTTGCCCTGAAAGCTTTTGCAAGATAAAAGTGAAAATGTCAGTTCTTGCTCTCTGTTCTCGAAACTTCACGATGTATAAATTTCTATGTGATGAAAAAGCAATTTCAAAGTACCGGAGGCAATGCTTGAAATATCTCCATCACTGTATTGACATGTGTGGTAATGTCTTTTCAAATGCATGGCAGGTGAAAAAAAGAGGAAAAAAAGTTAAATATTCTGTAAATGTGTGATTGATCTACGAGATACCATGACAACCTGTTGTAATTGCTACTGTCAGGGTCAACAAACATTGATCAAAGCTTGGAAGTTATCTATCTTACTATATTCTTGTTAGATCTGCTTTGTTTAGGAATGATGATGAACCAGGAAGATGCTAGCATCTGCCTGGATAAACTAGGGAGTCTTAACTCCCGGGATAAATAAGGAGTTGGTTTTTGCTTTCTTTCTTTTTGAGAACCTGAAGAAAAAATTTACTGAAGTATAAAGATCTATGGGCGTAGGGCTTAGAAGCATAAGCTTTTTTCTTCTAGTGTATTACTCCCTGCAAAAGCGTTTTATTTCAGAATAGGAAGGCCTCTCTATGAAAATATAGACCTAGTTATTTTTTTAATCCTCAGCCATATAACTTCGAAGAGAGAGAAGTTGGTTAGTGCACTATGTGAAATCTATCATTATTTCCCATCACAATCTAAAAAACCATACTGAAAAACACATTCTCAGTTTTCAAAGAACAAAATAAATTTTTTTGAAAAATAATTTTACTTGAATTGCTTTTTAAAAGGAACATTCCCATATTTTCATTAAAGATTAAGAAAGACCTTTAAACCAAGTAGAATGGCCTGACTTTAGAGCATCATTTGGGAGTGCAAAGTCCTTTGAACCGTGCATTAAATATGCATATATAAACATTGGCGTAGGCAGGTTTTTTGTTTAGGGGGGGGCTACTCATTGGTATGATTTTTAACCCGTGACAGTATCTAAGCGGAGCGCCACCATGGGTTGGCGCGTAGCGTTCAGAGAAATTTTTCCAATAAATGCTGCCTATAGATTGCCGGAAATGGCACTTTCTAGGCCAAAAACTTGCAAATTTGAGGCTGTATTTCTTTGATTGTTCACAATTTTGCCAGAATTTTGCTGTACATTTTGTCCGAATTCTTGGTTGCTAAAAAAATTGGGGGAACTGTGCCACCTGCCCCCACCCACCACATACTTGCCGAAGTACAATTTATTCAAACTCTATTGCGTAGCGATATAGGGGCAGTTTGGGTTGATCCCTTCAGAGTTTTTATGGGGGAAGGGGGTGGTGCATGTCAAAGAAGATATTTGTAAAGCAAACAAGAGATCATTGATCACACTTGCACACCTGGCCAATATTTTTGACTCTAGAATATTGAAAAATGAGGAGTTGAGTGAGGTGACATTGTACTTACTTGTTACTTGGAGTCGAAATGTTGGAAGTAAGATTTGACAATCAAACTTACCAAATCATAATTTTAAATTCAACCGCCGCGCTGATGTTATGGCAAATCTGTCATTGACTGATTCCACGTCTGGGCAATGGGCCCTATGAATTTGTAATAGAATAAGTGCCTCCAGTCGGGCTTCCGTCATTGTTGACCGAATAGCTGTAAGGGTTTTTTCCATTTTTGAGAAGACTCTCTCGGCCTGTCTGCCTGTGCAGAAGTCACTGGCAAAGTTGCCAGCAACTGGAGCAACAGTGATATGTTAGGAAACATTTCAGAGCAATGATCTGTACGATACATAGGCATATAGGTGTAAATTAATTTTTGTTAATATGGGATTGGGGGGGGGGGCCATGGCCCCCGTGGCCCCCCCTCTGGCTACGCCAGTGTATATAAACACGATGTCAAAACATTAATCTCTTTATAAACTTTTTGTGTTAGATTGTTTAAAATGCATAAAAAACAACAAAAATGAATGAAAAATTAGAAAAGTCTACATACATTTAATAAAAAAATAAAAAATGGCTGGTTTTGAAAATGGAAAAAACTAAATAATAATTGTTGTGCATTAACTGTATAATGCACGGGTCATAGCAATGCAAATACTCCATAGGAATGTTATAATTTATTTTATAGAGGAGTAGAAACAAATTGGTTTAAAAATCATGTCAATTTTTTTTCTCCGTTTATCATTTATTTCATATCAAAGATTTTAATAGTGTGTTCAAAAGTGACCTTGCACTGTAAAGTGTAACGTCATAATTGCAGAGTACCATGATTGCCACCTTTAAAGGACTATTCCCATGTTTTTCATAACCATTCATAAGAAAGACAAAAAATATAGAAACAATTTAGTTCAAAATCATGTTGATATGTTATTCCTATTAGGAGATATTCAAATTTTAAAGTTCGTAAGAAATGCCAATAAACGAATAGGAAAAGGCTCAGGATGACCAAAGAGCTTCCACACATGGAGATCTGACGGTCGTAAAACGTATATATCAATGAGTGTAGCCGCTGTCATTAAACTCCCTCAGTCACTTATCGGAAGTCGTAAAAAACACCGGAAAACCCCTAATTAAATCACTTTACAACATGCGCTTTGACACCGTTCTTGTGGAGATAATAGGTGTACCAGCTTGTGTGTAACTAATCACAGTACAGATATTCTACAATGAGTTTGTCTGTACTATTGTAAAACTAAAGGACAGGCCTACATTTCTTCACAATGTTTAGTTGCTAAAGTGAACAATATTCAGGCCTAAGAAAATGGCGTGCGGAAAAGAAAATAAGATTTTGTCTTTTAGGACTCACCATACATATCACATGTACCCACTATGAGGGGTGGGTACTTGTAGGGCTGTAATTCCTGGCTAATCAGGGGGAAAATGTCCTCCCCCACCTTTTCAACAGAATTTTAAGAATTCAGTACATTTTGGGAAAATTTTCCTCTTGTCTCCACACATTTTGGATAAGAGGCCATGTCCCCCCTACACCACAATCCAAATGAGAATTATGGCCCTAGCTGGGTACTTGCCAAACAGTATGTAGACCTAACATTTACCCATTGTGAGGAGTACCCACTTTGACATTGACCAATTTTGAGTGAGACTTGTTCACAGGGGTGGTGGGGATTTCAGCAAGCAAAGGACTATTGTCAAACACAAGTGAGGACCAGGTACTCGCCATGTGTGACATTTACCTACTACAAGGAGTCACCCTATGTGACATTTATCCACTATAATGAGTACTCACCCTAACATTTACTCACTGGTAAAGTACCCACTCTGACATTGACCAATTCCGAGTCAGACTTGTTCACGGGGGTGGGGAATGAAGTAAGTGCAAAGGGCTTTCGTCAAACACAAGAGAGGGCCAGGTACCCACTCTCTGTGACATTTACCCACTACAAGGAGGGCCCACCCTATGTGACATTTACCCACTACAATGAGTACTCGCCATGTGTGATATTTACCCACTATGAGGCCAATTCACTTTGTCCCCCTCAAATCCCACCTGTAGGGGCCCAGACCCCTATGTGACCTTACCTACTACAATGAGTACTCGCCATGTGTGATATTTACCCACTATGAGGCCAATTCGCTTTGTCCCCCTCAAATTCCACCTGTAGGGGCCTAGACCCCTGAAAGCTCTATTTGTTTGGTGGTCTTGGGAAAGTGACTATATGGAATTCAGGATCTGTGAGAATATTGCCTTAAAGGCCCTGCCTCATTGCCTTAAAGGACAACAGTATATACCAGCTACTGTAGGTATAAATTTACAAGTCATCATCAATCCCCACCCCTTACCAAGACCGAAAAGGACAATAGAAAGCAAAACCAGTGGACAAAACAAGATTTATTTAAATATGATCAACTTCTGCATAAGTATATGAAGAATACTCAAGTATCAAGATTGATCTTCATAAATGCAAAGTAAAAAATATTAATTTTGCAGCACTTCTTACCAGGAAAAATAGATACTAATTGTTCCAAAGGTATTCAATTATGATATGCATTTCACCCACAAACCAGTCATGCTAAGTGTTACAAAGAAAGACTAAACATAAGCAGAGTAAGATGTGTTAATATATTTTCAAATACATCATATTGACATACAACTAAATTCTCTAATAAATGAAGCTGACATTTTCTCATAATTAATATCTTTCCAACTTTGTACAGTGAACAGAAGAAAATTAAAGAAAAAGCTGAATTCTAAGTTGTTAAAAACCTTACATACCTATGACTTCTTTCCTGGGATATAGTGCATGCAACTTGTATTTTATCTGACAAATCAAACAGTAAATTGGTGCCCACGTATAATACAACTCTACCTGTCTCTCTTCGAAGCCTCTCAACCTCAACTTCATAATATACTTGAAACAATGAAAGTGTGGACTGTCATTTATTTATTTACAGCATTTATACAGTGCTAGTTGCTCTGCAAATGTTCATGAAAGCTTTATAGTGTTTACATTATCAAAGGCACCTACTGGCATCACCAACCAAATTAAAGGAAGTTCTGTTGTGTGCCTTTGTTGTGTGTAATCGGATTTCCCTTTGATTACCTTGAGTTTACTATAAATATTCATCTTTTCTATCATCACCATCTTGATAACATTAGCTGTAAAGACTAATAGCCAAATTAAATACTTTATGTGAAACAATTAAAGTAAGTTTCTCCCTATTAGATTAAGAACGAACAAGTATAAAGATTAGAGACACATTTTACCTTTATAAAATGGTGAAGAAAACCAATAAAATTATAAATAAACCTTACTTACATTTATCATTTAACTTTCTTTTTTTCCTTGAAGAATCAACAACATACACAAAAATGAACTATTTATGTGTAGTAAGATATGTAACACAAGACACTGCATAATACTTAATAAAACTGCCTTACAACTGAAACAAATAGCATAACCTAAAGCAAGAAAAGTGTAGGCAAAAGCCATACCATCAATAAATATGTACTTTTTTTTTGGCTTGCCCATCGTCAAGCTTTTGTGAATGCGATAATTTCACACTTTCAGTGATGATTTACATACAGAACGGGTTGATGTTGTCTCATTTTGCGAACCCCAAGATATTTGCACATAGACTACAAATCCAATCAATAAATGCTGCGGAAGTGGTGTTATAAGTATGAAGCATAATAAGCATCAGGATGTCAAGCAACTTTCTCAATACCAGATTCCCTCTGTGATTGTTTATAGCCTACTAGAATAATAACAAAATCAGTCAGATCTGTATAAACATCAGATCTTTAATGATATGGGGAAGAAGAGCTTATGCAGTTTACTCGATATTAGGCCGATCTGATATTTGACCACCTATTCCTCTTTGGCAGAGGCTCATTATTTATTTCTGCCTCACTTGGTTTACTGACAGTCACATAAATGAACTTCTACATGCAACAACATTGTTTACAGCAGGTGATGTCGAAACTACTCCATTCATTGTTGGATTGTCATGGGAACCTCTGGCTCCACCTAATACCAAAAACTCTTCAATGGGTTCCTGGTTGAACTTGTTGCCTAGCACATAGCTCTCACCTTCAATTCCTTTGTAATTTCAACAAATGAGTTGACTGAAAGAAAAAGAGAACAATAACTTGTAACTTGGCTTTCTAATGTTGATTTCTTCAACAAACCTCAGTATATGAAACCTGTGACATTGATGTGAAAAAACAGACGGATACAGAAAAAGAGATGAGTAAAAATGATTAAAGTTTTCATTTCTTTGTAAAGATAGGGTTACCTTATTCAAACAACAAATGATAATAATATATATATATATATATATATATATATATATATATATATATATATATATATATATATATATATATATATATATATATATATATATATATATATATATATATAAAAATATACATATATATATATATATATGTATATATATATATATATATATATATGTATATATATTTGTTATAGATATATATATACATATATATATATATATATATATATATATATATATATATATATATATATATATATATATATATATATACATATATATATATATATATATATATATATATATATATATATATATATATATATATATATATATACACATATATATATATATACATTAGTAAGCATGGACTTGTATGGGCAGCAGATTGCCAGAAATAAGAGTTTGTTTTCAAACTTGTTTACTGTGTTCGTGGACACATAGAAGAATCATCGCTGGATAGTACTCAATGGGGCATCCCAGGGCTTTTAGTAAGGTTGTGACAGTTATCTGTTTGTTCTATTATCATTGAGTAAGCATGGTGGGCAGCAGTTGAAATAAAAGTTTATTTTCAAAATCATAGAACAATCATCGCTGGGTAGTATTCAATGGGGCATCCCAGGGCTTTTAGTAAGGTTGTGACAGTTATCTGTTTGTTCTATTATCCGTTTCGGAAATCATGCTCATTTCAATTTTAATGTTTGTTTTTTAAAGTTTGCATAAATTCACGAAACCATGTAACCAACCTTCTTCTCATGTTAGTCTTTATCTACAAAAAGTTATTGCCTTCACATTTTATCCAGGATCCATATGCATAACAATAAACATTTTCATGGTACCGGGAATCAGATGGAATGCAGCTAGCTTATGAAGGCTCTATAGGTCCAGCCTAGCGTTTATTAACATAACCCGTCAAATACACACACAAAATTTCCGCCCATATCTACCAATGACCGGTCCATGTGCAAATCTTTCGATCACAGCCATGCTGTAACTCCTATAAGGTCATAGGGATACCGTACTAGCTTTGTTTACATTCCAAGTGGAAGGTTAAGAATCATTGAGTGGGCCATGCAATATTCGAAGGGAATCCTACATTAAATCCGAACTGCGCATGTCTTAGACACCCCATCTCAAGCGCAAGGTATTGCAGACTTGCTGTGTGTGAACAGGGACCCCTGTCATTATAGAGTGTTAGAAATTAGTACAAGTTCGACAGTCCTGGGCTAGCTAAAACGGCAGTCGGGCTAGTTCAAATTAAGCCCTGAATGCCCATTGGGCTAGTCCAAAAATCAGATAAAATGATCTAGAATTATGACAGAAATAGACAAGACAGCATACCCACAAGTTCTAGCTGACTTTAAATGTTGATACTCATGCTATAATGTTTGCAAAATTTCTGATTAAAATCCTATTGGGTCTGTGTACCATGTTTTCATTAGGTAAGTTTACTGATCATGCATACATGTACACAATTCTGTACACATATTCACTCACTGTTAGTGTTAGATGTAACAAGAATGTATACACTCACAGTGTTTGCAAAAAGTTTGCAAAAGTTTGTGAAGCCTGTTGCCAAATCCAGAGCTCTGGTTGCTAGATCCCAGAGCTCTGGTTGCTAGATCCCAGAGCTTTAGGGCTGGGGGCATGCGCATTCACTGATTGTGTGTTCTGGCACGTGATGTATCAATGGATTTTCCCTGATCTAAATATAATTGCACAACTTTTATGCGCGCATGTGGAGGGCTTTATTACTCGCCTTTTTCGCGGGAGATGGGAGTAGGTAATTTGTTTTGCACTATTAATGTACAGTAAATGTTCGGCTCGGGGCCTTAATTGTGTCCTTCTCAATTGTGCTGGCAATTGAAATCTTTTTCATACAAGATAATATTGATGATTATGATATTACGGGAATTTTCATTTTACATTTTTTTTTTAACAATGCTATTTCGTAAGGTAATTAGGCGTGATGATGCTGTTTTGAAAAAAATCATGTCGCCGTGACCAGATCGTCAGCTTTTTGTACCAGGCATTTGAAATTTTTCTCAATGTTTATGTATACAATTAACCATAGTAAAGTCAAAGCCTGACTGCCTCGGCCTGGAGGCTGAAGCTAAATATCATGAATGTACTTCCACGTGTATGGAAAAATTTTCCTGCTAAAATCTTCCACAGACTTAAGTTTACACCCTGAAACTTTCTTATATGGCATGAATACAACAGGTCTTTACAGATTGACAGTTATATTGTAACTTTGGCATGATTATGTTAATGAGCCCAAGCTCAGCTCTAGCTCTGCACACAAATATTTGAATGGTGTGGTCTTATCGTTGATCATTGCGGGAATGCTGATTGCGCTGTAGGTTCATCGTGTGAAAAGACAGAAAGTCCGTGTAATAGTATAGGTACAGGTAGTGAATTAGTGACATACATATCCCAATGCTTTTATAAATAAAATATAGAACCACTGAGTAATGGCGACTTTGAAACCATATTGTAAATAATGAAAACATGAAAGTGGAATGTTTCCCTTGATTTTCAAAATAGGGAAACTTGGCCGCATGTATTTATAGGCCTATTTTGGGGAAGCTTCTTTTAATGAACATTATTAAAAAACAATATTCTCCATGCTTTATTGTTCAAGCTCTTTGCATAAATAAATTGATATAAACAAATCATTGTTAATGAAACATTCTTTAATTGCATGGTTGATTTATTCAGTAATATAATTCAGGTACAAAATGAGTTGCATTTACATTTAATTTGGTCTATGGTGTATCATTTATTTTGCATGAAATATAATAATAAGACTGGTGTGACGATGGATGTTGACGTTGTTGAACTGCCAGTGCGTGGCATGACAATGCAACGGAAACGTAACAATAAAATCACAAGATTAAATAATACTGTAAAAAATCAGGCTAGTACAAAATTAAATAGGGCTAGTTGAAAATAAAGCACTGATGCCCGAAGGGCTTGTCAAATCAAAATGCTAATTTCAGACCTATATTTTATGGCGGTTTTGGCCTACTTAACTTTGTTGAAAGTGCTTGGATTATAATCAGGATTATTGAAAATAAGGTTTTGTTTTTAATTATTTTGCAGGATTGCTAATGGTATGTTCCTTACATATTTTCTTCAATAAAGTCTCTCGAAGTCATTTCATCATGTGGAATGAAAATGATTGAACCCAGTGGTGTGCATTCCCTTTTCATTAATACCATTTATTTTTCATGAATTTTCGTCTTGCATTTATCAGTTAGGATATAAATTTACCGCTTTTTTTTCCACTCGTTGGGTAAAAGCTCTTTGGTTGGACTTATGCCAGCCGTGTTAGTATGGCTGCCATCAGTGATTGCTGGCCGTCCGGGGGTATGACAAAAACTTATACCCTACTGTACTGTTTTAAGCCTTGTGTTAATACAGGAAAATATCAGTTTTAAGATCTTTGTGAAAACGAAACCATTTTACCCTTTTTACACCTACAATGCTTATTCATGATGTTTAAGCCCATCCATGTCTCACAAAACTGTTTTTACGCTTATTTTTAGTTACTTTTATCGAAGTATTTACTGAGCTACTTTTATCGAAGTATTTACTGAGCTACTTTTATCAAAGTATTTACTAAACTACTTTTCACTCTGTAAAATCGTCTGACGAGCTCTCCAAAGTACAGTCAAAGTTCAAAACATTGCATTTTAGTGGGGGTAATTATGTTTTAGATTATTTGAAGAAATCTTTTTTCAGTTCCGGCCATAAAAAATTAACTTAACATTTATGAAGATTAATGTGTAAATGTTAGAAATTTTGTTATGTTTACAAAATGTATTTTCTAAATATAACTATGGTAGAATTGACCTTTGACCTCGCCAACATCAGTAATCGAGCAAGACATGATGGCACCATTCATTGAATGTCTCATAGCTTTTGTTAGAAGCATAATTTTTCAGAATCTGGCAGTCATTCACAACTGGCCTTATTTGGCACATATAACCTGACTGTTAAGGTGCCATTAAACCCAAACAAACAAACTGAATACAACTCATGCAGGAAAGTTGAAACTCTTGGATTTTTCACATGATGAATAATTGCCTAAAAATGGAATAGACTTCAAATAAAACTTTCAAAAAACATCGAAAAAATATCAGATATGACAAAAATAAAATCAATAAAAGCAATTAATCCTTCTTGCATTCTTATGGGATGAGCTATAACATCAATGATGTCTGGTTAATCTTATTCCTACTATTTTAAGACCCAATTATTTAACAATTTCCTAATGTTTCAGCACACATCAAAATAACACTGAGTAAAGACCAGTTACCATGGAAACAAGCCTGACAAAAAAAGTGCCCCAAAAAAGTGTAATTTTCTCGATTGGAGAACATTGCACATGAACAAGCGCTGTCAGAAGTATATAAAGAAAGGTAAACAAGCTAGCTTGCCCAAGCATTATTTGCAGGAACCTGCAGGAAATAACCCCCAAAACACAATTTAGGCAAGTTATTTTCCCAAATTTGCTTCAATTAGTAACCATAAATGTCACCAATAATAGTAAGATAATTTACCGTCAAAAAATGTGATTGATTTTTTTGTTTTTTTTGTACTTTTGTAACGACTTGCTCCACAAGTGCACATGACTTTTGTTGATTAACTGCTAGAAACACACACTCAGTATAACCATATGGCACAGGTCACTTCAAAATGACCTAGTATAGTCATTTGCTGCTTGCTCTAGTGCTCTCAGTGGCTATACATTCATTGTTAGAAGGGGACTTTTATGAGGCCCATGGGATGTGGGTGTTGAGTGAATCTGCAGAGGAACAATTTAGAGCCCCAGCTACGTTATATGACCGACAGCTCTACATGTGTGGAAGCTCTTTGGTATGACATCACAGTAACACATTTTCCCTCTAAGTTTTACAAAATTCATTTAAATCTACCATCCTTTTTTTTTATTAGTAAAACCTGCTAGAAAAATAAGTTTCTAATCATACAGAAACAACTGATTAACATTAAAAAAAAATACATAAATGCAATTGCCTCTGTGACATCATCAAACATGAATTCATCATACTGTACAAAAACTTTAGACAAAAATTTTAGACAAAAACTTTAAAATGCAATTGGGAAATCTCTCAAAATCCATCTCCTGAACGGATTATGATATCAACCTGATTTTTGTACCAAATTGGTTATAATGGTATGCTCTTTTAAATAACATTTTACAAAAAATCATTGGAATTAATATTCCTTTAATCACCCTTAGAAATATTAGCTTGCAGCAAGCTTGCAGCACTCTTGAGACAAAATAACATTTTTAGTATCACCCTTAGAGAAATATTTGCTTGCAGCAAGCTTGCAGCATGCTTCGACAAGATAACATTTTTAGTATCACCTTAGAGAAATATTAGCTTGCAGCAAGCTTGCAGCACGCTTGCGACAAGATAACAATTTTTAGTTTGCACAAGTGTGCTGCAAGCTTGCAGCAAGCATGTTGCAAGTGTGCTGCAAGCTAGTATTTGGAACAAATTTGTTTGCGTAAGCTAGCAAAAACTATCTGCAAGCTTGCGCAAACTAGCAAAATTTTCTGCAAACTTGCGCAAGCTAACAAATATCTTATGCTAACTTACACAAAATAATGTTAGCTTGTGCAAACTAGCAAGCTAGTATTTGTTCCAAATACTAGCTTGCAGTATGCGCAAGCTAAAAATTGTTAGCTTGTCTAGCAAGCATGCTATCAGCTAAAATTTCTATAGGGGCAGTTTAGGAAGTTAGTCCAGTGGGCAAAGTGGTCAAGCAAACTGATTTTATTTTAGCCCAAAGTTATTACTTCAGTATTTCGACAAATCAGCTGCTGGAGGAATATTCCCTTTGTTAATTGTTACCAACCATCAGCCCCATTTGCTGGAGGAAAGGTGTCAGCAACAATATGTGCGCATATTACCTTCATATAAAACGCATACATGCATGATTACTGTGTGAAAGCATTTTGTCATATGCTTGGTCTCATAGCCCGCGTGAAGTGTGCAGACAGCCAAGAATCCCCCAGTATTTGATTGGTCGATAAGCATTCCCCATAATACAATTGTGTCAATTATGGATGCAAGAATCTCGCCCATTTGACATCAAATCAATTAGTTTTCCAGAAATTGCAGATTCAGATTTGAAAAGAGTTATATATACAACATTCATCCTAACTCTTTGTTATTAGAAATTTGATGATTTATCAGAAATAACCACCTTTTTTATTGCAGGTAAATAGTTTGATATATTTTAGAAGGAACTTTTGAGTTTCCATTTCTGGATGATTTCATTTTTTTCGGATCATGCAATTTTATGGCTTTGGAAGAAGATTGTTTGCCATTAAAGATATGATGCAGACTTCTGTTTTGCATCCACCATAAGCCATGCATTGAAATGTTTATCTAATACCTCTACTTTTGATACTTAATTATCTCAAGACTCAATGCATTTATGAGCCTGTTTGCTTCAAATGGCTGCATGTGACCATATAACATGAGGAGTAGGAGGGAAGAAAAATGTCTCATAATTTAAGTAAAAAATTATAAAGAAACTCTGTAAATGGATGGACAATGCTTTTAGGCAAAAGGAGTAGTCAAAGGTGCCCAAAATGCCTGCAAAGCAAAAACAAAGAAGTTATAAGAATTAGGTTTTTATATTTAGACTAAAATTTGAATGAAAATCAACTGAAATATTGCATTCACAATGGATCAAACATATACCATACTACTTATATTTTTTCTTTCTGGTTTTACTTTCATATCAATTTTCAGATATTATATAAACGTGTCTTATCAAAGTCTTTTTTAGGTGTCTTATCAAAGTTTTTTGACATGTTTACTGTATTTTAAAATATTTGATTTAGAAGTAATGAGTGTTTTTAAAAAGATACTTTCACAATTTACACATTATTATTATTTTTTTAGTTTTACCTTCATATCAAAGTTTTCTGATATTTCATACAGTGTCTTATCAAAGCTTTTGGATATGTTTATGTTTAAAGATTTGTTTCTTGTGATATAAAGTGAATTTCCAAATAATAACCTAATTGGCAAGCTACAACCCAGCACACTAATGACACACTTCTGACACACTTATGACACACTAATGACACAACCCAGCATACTAATTACACACTTATGACACACTAATGACACACTAATGATACAACCCAGCACACTAATGACACACTAATGACACACGAATGACACGACCCAGCATACTAATAACACACTTCTGACACACTTATGACACACTAATGACACAACCTAGCACACTTATGACACACTAATGACACACTTATGACACACTAATGATACAACCCAGCACACTAATGACACAACCCAGTACACTAATGACACACTTATGACACACTAATGACACAACCTAGCACACTAATGACACAACCCAGCACACTAATGACACACTTGATCAGGCCCACGACACACTGAATGACTCTCACTAGGGTAGGCTGATCCTAGTTGTGGGTAGGACCATGATATGCAGCAGACAATCAGATCCTCCGATGGGATTGTCAGCAAATGTGTGTGAACGTAGATCAGTGTCTTGCAATCACGCTAGTCACACAAAATTATTATAACGTATTTCATGTGGACAGTTAACCTGCTCTGTTACTTTGGGAGGATTTTTCAGTGGCTAATTTTTTTTTACTTCCTGTTCACTCATGCCCTACGATCAGATCCCCTACAGTAGACAATCGCAAGCTTGCACTCAATTGAGAACACATGTTTTTTTCTGGAAACAACGAGCTGGTTTATCATCTTGGGATAATGACATTCTCCCCCTGTTTCCTTTCCTTCCTACCTCTAGAATGATTTGACCTCTCAGGCACAATTTGACCATTGTTGTCGTGGTGCCGTTAAGCCCTCATCAAACAAACAAACTGAGAAAAGTGAGAAGGTTTTTCTGTTTATATCAGTGCTGATCAGGGGTGTATAGGAAGATCACAAAAAGTATGTGTGTGGGGGAGGGGTGGGGGCACGATCTGTTAGAGGGCATCTCCCAAGTGATATGCATATGTCCACCCCCTGTCTGTAGATAGTAAAGTAAGTAAAAGGGACACTTCATTTTTAGAAAGTGGCAATTTTTCAATGGGAACCTAGTTCCCTGAACATGGGACTTAAAAAAGTTGCCAGTTTCTTACTATTAAGTCAGCAATTAAGGGGCATTTCATTTGAAAGGGCACTTTTGTAATATTTTTGTAAAAAGTGTTCTCAAATTCCACCAGTTATTGTAACTTTAACAGTAATTGAGGGACACTTTTCATTTTCAAAAGGGGCACTTTTGTTGGAATTTTTGGAAAAGTGGGGGCAGAAGACATGACTTTGTTTTTTTTTAGGGAAAAGGGGGAAAATGTCTTCTGTCCCTACACATATGGTGCTGATTCTTGTCTGGGATAAGATCAATTTTTTAATTATATGAGGAACTTGTATGGACTACCCTTATATTACTGAAGGGTTGTGTTAACACTACTCAGTGTACATGTACTTTTGGCAAGATTCAAAATGAATACTGATTTTGTTTACCAATTAGGTAATCAGAGAATTCCACCATCTCAAGTGATTGCTTTCCAGCATATTATAATGATATCAAGATCATGCTGTATTCTTTATGATACAGAAGCCATCCAACCTTGTTTGTCCATTTGTTACCACACATGCACTAGGCTAATTAAAGGATTAGTTTATTGGTCAAGCAAGCACATCTTATATGAAAGTAAACTAGAAATGTAAAGTTAGTAAGTCTCGCCTGGCATATATTTTGATTTTCTGGTTTTTAATTAGTAACAATGCATGTTTTTACAAGTAACATAGATTATAGATAAGTTTTATGACCTTTATGGCCATGGTTGGTAATTGTTAGTATCAACCCAGGTAATTGATAATGCAAACACAACCCCCAACCATACATATCTGACCTGGCTAAATCTGTTCCACAAAACTCTTTTGTTATGCAAATAACAATATGAACACAACACTTTATTTAATTTATCTTAGTATAGTATAATCCGATCACATTCTCACTATATATATATATATATATATATATATATATATATATATATATAGAGAGAGAGAGAGATATATATATATATATAGATATATAGATATATATATATATATATATATATATATATATATATATATATATATATATATATATATATATATATATATATATATATATATATATATATATATATGAATATATATATATATACATATATATATATATATATATATATATATATATATATATATATATATATATATATATATATATATATATATATATATATATATATATATATATATATATATATATATATATATATATATATATATATATATATATATAACAAGTGTATTTAAATTCAAATATGCTAATTTAAATGAACACAGAACTCCCAGTACTCATCCATAAGGTTAAATGCTTTCCATACCTGCAGCAGTAAGATTTGTGAATATACATGTAGAGCATTCCTAACTTAGTAATGAGCAGAGGTCTAACATTCTGCATGATAATCTTTTATGTAAATAACCTACTTAATATGCACACATCACCTTATCATTCAACGTAAACAATTGTCTTCACATATACTTGTGTAAATAACAACACCACACCCACCTTAATTTAAGAAATATCAGACAAATATTTATTTCCATTGTTATGTAAATAGGCTGATTAGTATGCATACACAACCCCTCCCCCACAAAAAAATAAAGATCATGCTCATTTATTCCTCTACCCTTGTGCCACTTTACGTGATTGTTCACCATTCATAATTTAAGTTCATCGCACAAAAGTATATTGTGATGCAAATCATCAAATTAGTATTCACACTACACCATGAAGTGTGAACAATGCTCTTCACATATATGATCATTTGTGTAAGCAAATAACCACACCCACCTTAATTAATCAAGAGATATCATAGATACATATATGTTCTTTGTTATGTAAATAAGCTAATTAGTATGCATACCCAACCTCCCGATTATGCTCATCTGAATAGTATTAATGTCCTTTACCCCTGTGCCAAGTTACATAAATATACACCTTTCATAACTTAAGTTATGATCTCAGGTTAAACATTTTGCAGAAAAATCTATTGTTACTCAAAAAACCTAATTAATATGCACACTACACCTTATCATTAAATGTGAACAATGCTCTACATATATATGATCATTTGTGTAAGTAAAATCACCACAGCCCACTTTAATTTTACAGATATAATAGATACAAATATGTTCATTGTTATGTAAATAAGCTTATTAGTATGCATATACAAGCCCCTAATCATGCCCCTCTGAATAGTACCAATGTCCTCTATCCCTGTGCCAAGTTACAGGAATATACACCCTTCATAACTTAAGGTATGATCTGAGGTAAAATATTTTGCATAAAGTCTATTGTTATGCAAATAACCTAATTAATATGCACTCTACACATCACCATTAAGTGTGAACAATACTCTTCATATATATGATCATTTGTGTAAGCAAAATTGCCACGCCCACTTTAATTCAAGAGATATTGTAGATACAAATATTGTCATTGTTATGCAAATAAACTAATTAGTGTGCACACACATCCCCCAGTCATGCTCAACTGAACAGTACTAATGCCTTTACAATGGTGCTAAGCTACATGAATGAACACCATTCATAACTTAAGTTATGTTCTCTTCACCTCCTATTAAGTGTGAACAATGTTTTTCATATATATGATTATTTGTGTATGCAAAATCACCACAGCCACTTTAATTTAAGATATACCATACATACAAATAATTTCATTGTTATGCAAATAAGCTAATTAGTATGCACTCATCCCCCTCCCCCAATCATGCTCATTTGAACCGTACCAATATCCTCCAATATGTACACCATTCAAAACTTAAGTTATGAGCTCATGTTAAATATTTGTGGACGTCGACGCCGATGACGATGACAGGATGATCCACAAGACAAAAAGAACAAAAATGGTGAAAAAGCTACTTTAATATCTTATTCCATCAAGGAGATATTCAAGTTTTAAGCTCCATCTTGTTTTTCAAGAAGCCTCTATCTCTACTGCAACATCCTCATTGGAATAATCTACCTGTTTTTAATTAGCAACGCACCATCCAGGGGTGTAGCCCAGCGTTCTCATTAAGGTGCGAGATTCCCACACACGTTATCAAATTCCCCACAAAAATAATTGAAAGGGAAAATTCCCCAAAAAAAAAGGAAGGGGGAAATGAAAAAGGACATATTTGGCCTTTTCCAGCCACTTTATTGGCCTATTTTTGACATTTTGTGATATTTTTGGCCTTTTGGAGTTTAAAAAAAAAAGAGTACCCCTCTCAAAAAATATTACTCAAGGGGGGAAGGGGGAATCCCCCACCCTTCCCCCTTCTTAATTTTGAACTCTTGTGTGAACACTGGTGTAGTCCAGGGTTCGAAATTAGCATTTGTTTATTACTAGCCCTTCAGGCTTTCTCACCTCACATTTCACAAGCCCAACTGAACTTTTCATATGCCTGATGCTTGTTTTGACAAAAAGCTAGAGGAATAATTCTGATTATAGGACTAGCCCAACAGGCTTTTATGATTGAAATTGTGCTAGCCCGTATGTATTATCATTTAGCCCTGGGCTAGCGGGCTTATGCTAATTTCGAGGACTGGTGTAGTCAGTCTTTTGGATTGAGGGGTCATAGAACAACAAAACATTGCTGATGGCATAACATTTTTTCCAAAATTGTGTCAAAGCAGTGTACTGTTCTGAGCCTAAAGTTTGACTGAAGAGCAAAAACAAAAGATATATTGCCTTAAAATCTGGACCTTTTAGCAAACCTCTGGACCCTTTAGCAAGGTTTCTGGGCCTTTTAACAATTGAGATTTCCCCCCCTCCCTTCCCTTCAAATCTGGCTACACCCTTGCCATCTGATAACATGCCATATACTCTGAAAACACATCATTATTGCATGATTTCTGTGAACTTGTTACAGTACATTGAGGTCATTGCGAGAAAAATCAATCCTTAATATCATTATCATATGTGAGGTGTGCACATTATCATATGTGAGGTGTGCACATTATCATATGTGAGGTGTGCACATTATCATATGTGAGGTGTGCACATTATCATATGTGAGGTGTGCACATTATCATACGTGAGGTGTGCACATTATCATGTGAGATGTGCACATCATCATGTGAGGTGTGCACATCATCATGTGAGGTGTGCACATTATCATATGTGAGGTGTGCACATTATCATATGTGAGATGTGCACTTTATCATGTGAGGTGTGTACATTATCATATGTGAGGTGTGCACATTATCATATGTGAGGTGTGCACAATATCATATGTGAGGTGTGCACATTATCATATGTGAGGTGTGCACATTGTCATATGTGAGGTGTGCACATTATCATATGAGGTGTGCACATCATCATGTGAGGTGTGCAAATTATCATATGTGAGGTGTGCACATTATCATATGTGAGGTGTGCACTTTATCATGTGAGGTGTGTACATTATCATATGTGAGGTGTGCACATTATCATATGTGAGGTGTGCACATTATCATACGTGAGGTGTGCACATTATCATACGTGAGGTGTGCACATAATCATGTGAGGTGTGCACATCATCATGTGAGGTGTGCACATTATCATATGTTAGGTGTGCACATTATCATATGTGAGGTGTGCACATTATCATGTGAGGTGTGCACATCATCATGTGAGGTGTGCACATTATCATATGTGAGGTGTGCACATTATCATATGTGAGGTGTGCACTTTATCATGTGAGGTGTGCACATTTTCATATGTGAGGTGTGTACATTATCATATGTGAGGTGTGCACATTATCATGTGAGGTGTGTAATGTGAGGTGTGCACATTATCATATGTGGGGTGTGCACATTATCATATGTGAGGTGTGCACATAATCATATGTGAGGTGTGCACATTATCATGTGAGGTGTGCACATCATCATATGAGGTGTGCACATCATCATGTGAGTGTGCACATTATCATATGTGAGGTGTGCACATTATCATATGTGAGGTGTGCACATTATCATATGTGAGGTGTGCACATTATCATATGTGAGGTGTGCACATTATCATATGTGAGGTGTGCACATTATCATATGTGAGGTGTGCACATTATCATATGTGGGGTGTGCACATTATCATATGTGAGGTGTGCACATTATCATGTGAGGTGTGCACATTATCATATGTGAGGTGTGCACATTATCATACGTGAGGTGTGCACATTATCATGTGAGGTGTGCACATCATATGTGAGGTGTGCACATCATATGTGAGGTTTGCACATTATCATATGTGGGTTTGCACATTATCATATGTGAGGTTGCACATCATCATGTGAGGTGTGCACATTATCATATGTGAGGTGTGCACATTATCATATGTGAGGTGTGCACATTATCATATGTGAGGTGTGCACATTATCATATGTGAGGTGTGCACATTATCATATGTGAGGTGTGCACATCATATGTGAGGTGTGCACATTATCATATGTGAGGTGTGCACATTATCATATGTGGGGTGTGCACATTATCATATGTGAGGTGTGCACATTATCATATGTGAGGTGTGCACATTATCATATGTGAGGTGTGCACATTATCATATGTGAGGTGTGCACATTATCATATGTGAGGTGTGCACATTATCATATGTGAGGTGTGCACATAGTATTTGCCTATGATTTTCAGGGAACTGTCATGTTAGACCAATATGATATTATATACCAAATAAGAGGTGTGCGAGGGAGACCTATTTGTGAGTTCAAAATAAGTGGTGTCAATTCATCAATGAATATTGATTTACATCATTCCTGAAAGCAAAACTTGTGCAAAAACAGTGCAAAACTTTAGCCAATAAACAAACAAATACGTCACAATCAGCTCTCATCCCTCATATCATTTCATTTTTACCTTTCTTTACAAATTTTCCTTGAAATCTTTGATGTAAGTCTACGAGACTGGAATTAAGTTGATCAATAATTATGTAAGTTATTGTAAGTGGCATCTGGATACAAATAATAAAGCAGAAAAGTAATTTAAATTCAATTTTCGTTATGGAAACACTTTGTACAGAAATTGGGTCCTGTGTGATGGATTTATGTCATACTACCTAGATATCCCTAGTGGTTTTGGTGCTAATGTCATAAATATTAACAGTGTGGTGGATTTTAAAAATGATATCTCATACTTAGTACATGGATGTGTTGTGGTCTGCAGATGATCCCTATTGTTTTTGGTGCTGATGTCATAAATATTAATGAGAGGCGGGACTAACTGTGAATTTCTGTTCATGCTCATATTTCTGCAAACCCATGTCAGATTAAAATCAAACTTAGTATGATGCTGTTGGTAATAACAAGGATGATACAGGAACCCATAAAATGTTGAGTTTTTGACTTCATCATGATTCATGTCTGGCAGAGCCAAATGCAATTTTTCATAGGTTGTTTTGATTTGGCTTATAGCTTAATGCAAAAACCTTAACACTTAACCCATACTCTACCATCACCTTTTTGAAAATGCACCTGGGAGGCAGAGTCAAAGACAGGGCACCCAAAATGGTGATAATGTCGCCGTTTGGTAGAGTGAGGGTAAAGCACAGGCTAACTATTGAAGGGTCCTGTCTTCCAAGCAGCAGAGTTGGGCTCGTTCTGCTTCAGTGACCCAGTGGGCCGCCCACCAGGGCTGTGCTGCATATATTTTTGAGTTGGCACACTTGTCACGGTTTGATTAACCCTTACTCTACCAGCACATTTTTGAAAATATGCCTGGGAGGTGGAGTCAAAGACAAGGCACCCAAAACAGCGATAATATCACCGTGAGGTAGATAGAGTAAGGGTTGATTATACAAGTAACAAAATACACACAAATTACATGTTCAGTATGATAATAAACTTAACGTGTAAGAACACAAAATTTGATGATATACAAAGAAAAAAAATTGCTTCTAATCCAAAGTTAGCATTGGAACCATGTGGGATTTCTCCTGGTTTATTAAATAAAATCATGTTTTGATTTTCTCATTGTTTTTCCTCATATTTCATACTACACATAGTGGAAATTATTTGTTCGGTCAATTATCAGGAAATTTATTTAGTATGGTGACTGACTGAAGTGCTGAAACTTGCACTGCGAGATCTGTGAAGTGTATGAGAATCAAATGAAGAAAAAAACTCTAAGGCATTACTGAGGATGTTTGGAATAGAAGCTGTAGGGCATTTTAATTGGCAAACATGCACACTAGATATTGATAACCTGATGTAATATTTGGCTGCATTCTCACTTATCTCTGGAATCATGATCCATGATCTCCTGACAATAATTAAACAGCTTGATGATTGTAAAATGTCCTGTACGTGTTCTTACTTGAGTATGAGGTTGCGATATGACCCACTGCAGGCAATCTAACCTTTGGGCCTGAGCGAACTGAATGTCGAAAGGTGAGACATTGAAAAATCTGTGAAATGTAAACGGGCAGGCTAAATATTTGTGCGAAATAAACAAGTTATAACAGAATATTGCATTCTAATATAATTGCAACTGTTTCATACAAGTTTTTTGATAATCTCATAGGTGGATCTGATCGCCTGCTTTGGATCATGATCTTACCCTGGTCCAGCATCATGATAAAGTGACTGCGATCAGATCCAGTGAGCATTACACAGTTCAAAAATTGGCAGATTTTATCGGCTGCAGCGGGTATGATTTTGAGCTCATACTTAAGTGAGAACATGGTCTTTGGTTAGCACATTCACCTTTTGGAAAATTATATTCAACTGATAAAGCAAATAGTCAATCAAAGAAGATGATGAGAAACTTAATGGAACACTGCTCATGCACACTCTGAAACTCTGTACCGTAGGTAAAAGAAAGTATTTTTGGAATGAGCATATTGTGAATAAATTTGAAAAATTATAAAGAGATAGATAAGACTTATAGTCTATGGATATATTGAAATAAGCTAAAGAAGACATAAAGTCTGGTACAAACATTTATCTCATATGGTAAAGGATAGAATTCTTAATCAAATTCCCAAAACAATAAGTCCAAATCTTATTCCTATCTGAAGTTATTCATGTTTGAAGTGGACACATGGAGGCTGCCATTTTGTTAAATTCTGTATTGAAATATTGTGCATGATGACATAAGGATTATAATGTATTTCCTCATAAATGTGATTAAAGTTTTTATTCCAAAATGATGTGAAACAAAGATTTAACCGCATGTTTTGATAATTTCATGTGAACACAAAAATGTCCTTGACATTTACAAAAGAATTTTGTTTTCTCTATAAGCTAGAAAACTCGAGGTAGATTATAAAGAAATACAAAGCATTCCAACATCCTGCTGGGCTGATGACATTATAATCATCTACATGTTTTAAAATAAGAATGGCGGTTCCCATGGTACTATTTAGTAGTAGCATTAAAGTTTTTAATAATTACAATAAATGTGTTAGATTGCCTCCGGAGGTATGAAACTTGGTTAAAGACTTGTTATTTTTAATTCTATCATGAAATAAGGATTGTGTCAGATTTTATGTCTCCTTTATAAGATAAATTTGTTATTTTCAAAGTTGAGGTTTATTCCACTCAGCCTTGTAATTATTTTTTAATAGGCTATTAATCATCAAATCATGAACCTTGAGTTTTCATTAAAGGATTAGTTCAGTGATCAAGCATGTCCATCATATAATAGTTTAGTGATCAAGCATGTCCATCATATATGAAAAGGACCATAATAATGATAATAAAAATCCATCATACTACTGAAAGAGGACCACTAATGATAATACTACTACTACTACTACTGATGATAATAATGATAATGATAATAATTAATAATAATAATAATAATAATAATAATAATAATAATAATAATAATAATACTACTACTAATAATAATAATGATAATAATAATGATAATATGATAATAATAATAATTTTAATAATAATAATAATAATAATAATAATAATAATTTTTTTAATAATAATAATAATAATAATTTTAATATGATAATTTTAATAATAATAATAATAATAATGATGATGATGTTGATGTTGATATTAATATTGATATTAATAATAAAATGGTGAAGAAAGCATTCAAAAATCTTATTCCATTAAGGAGATATTAAAGTTTAAAACTCTTTGTCTTAAAATCAGGCTAGTTGTGATGTCATAGTGTCAGATTCCTCTCAAAGTCTTTATGTATTCTGTCATATTTTGTCCTGCGATTTTGTGGCTTAAAAACCATGGGATATGTCGAAAAAGTAGTAAAACTGAATCTAGGAAGGGTATTCATAATATACCACATGAAGAAAGTCTGAGAAGAAATAATTTAAATGGTGAAATAATTGATTATTTTTTTTTTAAATACATAAACAATTGTTAAAGGAATATTCCCATAGAATTTTGTTTTAGAATATTTAATAGAGGACAATAAAAGAAACAGATTGGTGAAAAACCAAGTTAATATCTTATTCCTACAAGAAGTTTTTGAATTTTAAAGATTGTTTTTGTCTGTGTAAAAGAGATTGTTGGTCTAAGTCAAAGTGGTCATTATGTTGTCACCACAGCACTTCTGTATTTATTCTTTATGTAATTTTTTGAAAATATTTTTTAAATGATTGGGAACATTTTTTCTGCAAAAATTGTTAAGAGTAGTATAGAATAAAATTAACATTAATGTTTTCCAATTTGTTAACTTATATTTGAATTATGCAAAGTTGGGGATTTATTTTGAAAAAAATACATAAAGATTAGTACAGGAAGTGCTGTGATGACATCATAATGATGACTTAGACTCAGCACAAAGTCATTTTTATGCAGGAAAGAATTTTTTTTAGTTTCTTCTAGGAATGAGATATCAACATGGTTATTTTACCAATCTGTTTCTTAATTTTTTTCTATCTAATACATCAAAATGGAATTCCATGAGGCTGAAGATGCCAACTTTTCATAGTCAGTCGACTTACTACACCAGTTATTTCTACACAGATAAGACAGAGCTTTAAATCTGAATTGAATATCTTTTTAACGGAATATGATTTTTGAATGCTTTCTTCACCATTTTGTTTCTGTTGAAGTCGTCTTTCATATAAGATCAACTTGCTTGACCACTGAACCAATCCTTTAAAAGCAACATTTTTTTTTTTGGGGGTGAGGGGGAGAGACATGTTAGATTATATCACGGAATATTATTGCCTGATAATATAATAGGGCAACTAAGGTATTTTGCCGCTTAAACTTTGGTGTTGTTGCTCAGGTATATTTGTAAGATTTCTTGCAAATGAAAAAAAAAAAAATAATATTTTCTTAGGGGAGGAGCCATGCAGCCTGTAAGGTTTGCAGGTTTGCCTGGGGGATTGCTGAGAAAGAAAAGAAAAGGACAAAAAAAAAAAAAGTTCATGGCCTGAAATGTTTTTAAAATGTTATCATAATAGCCTTCTGTTGGATGCTTCATTTGAACTGTTAGAAAAAAATGATACTCTGGTCATGAAGTACCTGTTTCTTTGGCATCAAACGGATGAGAGCCACGACTTCCACTGAATAAGACGTAGCTCCCCAGCAGTGTAGCCTGGTACTTATTTTACAGGACAAAATGCAGTGCTTGCGACAAGAGTTTCGCATACAGTACAAGCATATTTCCACTGAGTCACTGCACCTCCAAAACATTTTAACTGTATCGCATCGCAAAAAAAAAAATCTGGAAATTTTAGCATATTTTCTAAACTTTATCTTTTTTCTTGGCAGGAGGGGGAAGGGGTGGTCATATGATTTATTTGAGCCCCCTGGCTATACCCATGTGGCATGTGTTTGTAAAAAAACTTGAAATCCAAAGAGTAGAATACAAATTCTTGATATTCAACTGCCCTATACCTGTTATAGTGTATAAATGAATAATTCTAATTAGATTTTCCCAATTGAATTTCTCAGTAATACATTCGTGAAAGAATTTTTATTTGTGCTTGAGGCATATGAATAATCGCTACAGCATCTACAGATTATTGCACAATGACATTAAAAAGATTTTTTGTATTCATTCATTTTTTATAATTTCTACTCCACGATTTTTAATTGCATTGCAAAATGCATTGACAGGGCAAGATTGTGTTTGATGCTGAAATGCCAAATAAATGCATGTTGATTTTTTAACTATACATGGCTGGAAATTGTTTCACTTTTTTCTAAAACACAAAAAAAAAAAAAAGATACTCTTGAAGGATTGATACTTACAGGGGAGATGTTTTGTTTTAAAATGAAATAGAATCATGAAAATGAAATAGAATCATGAAAATGAAATAAAATCATTAAAATGAAATAAAATCATAAAAATGAAATCAAATCTGAAAATGAAATAAAATCCTGAAAATTAAATAAAATCCTGAAAATGAAACAAAATCCTGAAAATGAAAATAGAATCATGAAAATAAAATAGAATCATGAAAATGAAATAGAATCATGAAAATGAAATAGAATCATGAAAATGAAATTAAATCATGAAAATGAAATAGAATCATGAAAATGAAATTAAATCATGAAAATAAAATAGAATCATGAAAATGAAATAGAATCATGAAAATGAAACAGAATCATGAAAATGAAATACAATCATGAAAATGAAATACAATCATGAAAATGAAATACAATCATGAAAATAAAATACAATCATGAAAATGAAATACAATCATGAAAATGAAATAGAATCCATGAAAATAAAATAGAATCATGAAAATGAAATACAATCA
This sequence comes from Chiridota heheva, assembly GCA_020152595.1. Lineage (NCBI taxonomy): Eukaryota > Metazoa > Echinodermata > Holothuroidea > Apodida > Chiridotidae > Chiridota > Chiridota heheva. The sequence goes on from JAIGNY010000317.1 coordinate 1,087,134, forward strand.
TGAAAATGAAATACAATCATGAAATGAAATACAATCATGAAAATAAAATACAATCATGAAAATGAAATACAATCATGAAAATGAAATACAATCATGAAAAGTTAATATTTACCATGAGAATAAAATCTCTTCATTAATTTCATATAGATTAATGGTGTTCGTTAGGGGACAGTTTTACCACCTTAAAGGAGAATGAAAGTACAAATTTGCAATGATTAAAGGCGGAATATGCTCTGCTATATACGACAGTAAATTACTTCAAAATCATCGTCATAGTCCTCTGTGGCATAAGATGAAGAGGTTTAAACATATTCTGGTGTGGAAATTCTAAAGTAGAAGGTTGGCACCCTCATCATTACTGTTTTTGTTAATGCATTTTAAAGAAATTTAATTTGATGTTTTTCCTATTATAAATAATTTTTTCCAAAAATCTTCAGGTGGTAAAATAGATTTACTTTTCAATTTCTGTTAATATTACTACTTTCCTGACATATACAATGGTATTTAAGTGGCAAAATCACAGGAAAAATTCAATAAAATACATAAAGATTGAGGATTATGATGATGTGGTATCACAATTAACTAGTCTGATTTCAGACGTTGTTTGTACACAAATGGGACAGAACTTTGAACTTGAATATCTCCATAGTGGAATATAATATTAAAGTAGTTTGTTTGCCATTTTATTTCTTTCAAAGTTCCTTTTTCATATAAGATGAACTTGCTATGGCCACTGAACTAATATTCTTTCAAATCAAGTATCGCCTTAACTTAATAAAATATTCAGGCAATTTCTTCACTATTTTGTATCTTTGATGAACTAGTTTTTCACTGATCTAATTCGTAAAGATGTGACAAATCTTGGAAAAGTATTTGTAAGAAAAATCTTGCAAACTTATGGCTGTTTTGGAAATGATATATCCATGGATTCCAATGAACCTAATACAACATTTTTTGGATAAGCTTCACATTTGTCACAAGTTTTTCAATGTTCTCGGATCATTTAAAGATTTTTTAATGCATTATTTTTCGGTCTCGGAAGCCCATGATTTATCACCAACTAGAATAATCCAAATGACCTTAATTGTGTCCTGCGTGATTATATTCTCAGTATGATTAAAGCTCTGATTTGATTTATTCATCTTTCTACCTGAATAAATCCATGGAATGGGAAAACAGAAAGTAGAACTTATCAAAAATGATAGGTTCTAATGCAATTCTAATTAAGAATCTTCACAACTTGAAGGATGAAAATATTGGATTTGGATGCATAGCTTTTAGTTAAATTTGACAGATCATGACAAATATGTGATCATTTGATTATTATGAAGGATAGAGTTACTTCAAAGGAATTTACATACTCAAAGGAATGTTCCCATGGTTTTTTTTTGTAATAGTCCCATGTTTTTTTTGTAATATTCCCATGGTATTTTGTAAAATTGTATTTGGAAGAGCCTACTTTTAAAGCCAATTTGGTACAGAAATCAGGCTGATATCATATTCTGTTCAGGAGATATTGATTTTTAAAAATTTCCCATTTGCATTTCAAAGTTTTTGTACAGTATGATGAATTCATGTTTGATGATGTCATAGAGGCAATTCCATTGCAAATGTTTATGTATTTCTTTTAATGTTAATTGGTTGTTTCTGTATAATTAGGAACAATTTTTTAAAAGTTATTAAAGTTGGGTATATTTGACAATGTATATAAATACCTTTACTTACATCAATTTTTTTCTTGCAGGTTTTACTAATAAAAAAGGATGATAGATTTTAATGAAATATGTCAACTTTGTAGGAGAATGTGTTGCTATGATGTCATACTAAGCCTTTTCCTATTCGTTTATTGGCTTTTTTGTGAACCTTAAAATTTGAATATCTCCTGGTGGGAATAACATATCAACATGATTGTTGTACTAAGTTGATTCTAATTTTTTTTCTTTTTCTTATGAAAGGTTATGAAAACATGGGAATTTCCCTCTAACTTCCACCCTCTTGAGTTAAATTGAAATCTAAATATTTACTTTGGTGCTGTTCAAAATTTGGAAACTTGATGATTGTTAGATGTGGCAAACTTGACATTTTCTTGGAAGTTTTTTAGAAAACTATTCGCCAGGTGCAAGAAATGTTATATCTTACGTGGCAGGAACTGATATTTGGAATGTTGAGTCTGTCAGAGGATTGCCAGGTCTTTCTGCTTGCCAAATATATGGCTTGAAAATTGACTTAACCAGACAACACTTGAAAGGCCAAAAAACAGGTTTCTGAAAGAGGAGCGAGGTCAAAAGGGAATCTAGGCCTCAGGAAAATTGATTAACGCTTCAAATCTGATTCATAGTCTTGTGATGCCATTTTAGTATTTGTGTAAATATTGTAACCAATAAGAAAAAGTATTGTTTATCGATCTCCACAGTACAGGGCCAAAAATTTCCTCCACAAAGTGAGGGAGAATGGGGGAAGGGGTGGTGGAGGCGCCGGGCGACATGGGGTCAGGGTCAGACTTTTTCTCCACAAAGTAGCAGGGACAGCGTATTCCAAAACCTTTTTAGCTCAACTATTCAAAGATTAGTAGAGCTATTCTACTAGCCTTGGCATCGGCATCGGTGTCCGAATAAAGTTTTTGGTTAAATCTTTTGGATGAGTCTGTTATGATAATGACATTCCTAAATATGAGTAGGAATTAAAAGATTAGTCCTGTGATGAATGAAAAAAAAACAAATAAAAAGATTCCTTGCCTTTGAAGAATATTTAATAAGGTGTCTTGGGTATCAACAGATATAAGGAGATTAGTCTTGTGATGAATGAAAAAAACAAATAAAAGGTTCCTAGTATCTAAAAAATATTTAATAAGATGTCTTGGGTATGGGTTTTTGGAGTATTTTTTTGTTATGATAATGACATTCTTGACATGATGATAAAGTAACTGTAGGAATTAGGATACGGGTGGGGTGGCATGTGCAATAGGGTGGGTTGGTATATGTGGAACAGGGTGGGCCGACATGTGGGACAGGGTGGAATGGCATGTGGGACAAGCGATGGGGTGACATCTCGATTACAGTTTTAGTGGCATGTGGGCCATGCATGTGGTGGAATGAAATATAGTATCTGGTTTTCAGGTGTGATTGCATGAAGTTTAGGCATGGGATGATATGTCAGACAGATTCAGATGGAATGTGGGACAGTGTGGAATATGCATTATTAGTGGTGAGGGGATTTGTATTGTTTCCAATGTCTAGTTTGTCATACGTTCAGCAATATTGTTTCACATAATTTTGCTTTAATGTTATTGTACATTTTTCATGCTGCTTGACTTTGATTGACACATAATTTCCTAAATTGGAGGTTGTATTCCAATCCAGGATGTAGTTCTGGGAATGTGTAGGGGTTAGGGGAGCTAGGTACAGGTTGGAAAGGGGGTTGAATGGCATTCTTTCATTGACACTGGCAAGTCAGGGCCTCTCCTTTCTATGTTGTTCAATTGATAGAACTAAAAAAGGTGTTGTAGTTATAAAGACTGCTAGCTTTTACATGTTTTCTGAGTTATTGGGTAATGGTAACGTTGAGCTTTTTTTTGTCTTAAAATATCTTGGAAAACTTAAGATATTTTGAAGCTTATAGTAAAATGTGAAAATTCACAAAGCAAATAAAAACGTAAGTGCACCTTTCAAAGCTCAAGTAATTTTAAATCATCTGCCCCTGCTTCCCTATTTCTAGATATATATGTCCCTCAATAAGCCCATTCTCTAGCTTCGAATAGTCGAGCATACTGTCCTTCAGACAGTTCTTGTTTATTCTATTTTTTCTCTCTTTATCCCCTCTCCCTCTCCCAGTCATCTCCGTCTTAACTCTTGCACCTTAAATTTTTAACAACATATTGGCACATTTAACTCTGATTGTTGCAGTGCCATTAAACATCAACAAACCAAACCCAAACCTTTATGTATTTGCTTTGATTCTGCTAGCTGGAAATAAAGAGAGTGGGAGGGGACAAATCCCCTGCCACCCGGAAGTAACAACATATTAGCACATTTGACTCTGACTGTCGTAGTGCCATTAAACATCAACAGACCAAAGCCAAACCTTTATGTATTTGTTTAATTCTGCTAGCTGGAAATAAGAACGGGAGGGGGGGGGGGGGAAGTCCCCCTGCCGCTCGGAAGTACCGCAGTATCTCAGCAAGCATGTAAAAGTAGGTCAAACAATGGCAGATATTTTGAAGGTTATCAATTATTACTCGTATTGTGCACAAAATCTTTTATTCAAATTAACATTTCATTGATCTGCAACATAATTCAGATAATAATAATAACAGTTAATAAGAGTTGAGGACTTTTAGATGGGCTTGGCTTACGTCATTAGCAACTGTAATATTAACAGGCCTATTGGGTCTTAAAGAGGCAAAATTGATTTGACTAGTACTTTGGCAACCTGTGAGGATCTTTAGATTCAAGCCTGAGATGTGTACATACATGTGAATTGTATGTGTCAGCAGAAATTAATTAATTTAGGTTTAAAAAAATGTCTTTTAAAATGTCAAAAATGTATTTGTAGTTATGTGATCTTGTATTTTGTTATTTGATTAAGCTTACATATTGTGAATGATACAATGGAACAATTTTAAAAGTAGGGGGAAGGGTGGGGGTGACTAAATCATAATCATTTATTGAAAACAGACTTTGGCAACCTAAGCATGTAAAGAGAGCTCGAGGGCAACCAAGGAAAGACTATATCAAACTCCTTGCAAAGATACCAGTTCAAATGGGCAAAATATCAAGAATTGCATGCTGGACAGACGGTATGGAAGCTAGGCCATCACAAAAGTCTGACCTTTGCTATAAGCAAACAAGCATAGTGTAAGCTACAGATTCCATTCTAAAGGTTCTGAAATCATCAAAATAATAAATATAGGTTTGGGTACTGGGTAATTGATATGCAAATTTCTATTATCATTATACATGATGGATACAGACACTGCTAAATATTATGTAGAGGGCAAAAAGTGGCCGTCGTATCCTCTTCTTCCTCCCCGTCCTATGGGCCTGAGATAGATGATGGTTTCTACTTGCTTAAGACATGGGTGCATACTTCTACCACTAGGGTACCTGAGGTGCTGTGGCTCAATGGTTAAGGAGTCATGCTCATATTCAACAGGTACCGAGTTCGATTTCTGTCATGAGTGCTGCATTGTGTCCCTGAGCAAGTCACTTTACTCTACTTGCTTCAGTCCACTCGAATACCAGCACTGCTGGGGAGTTAATCTGCGATGGACTGGTGTCACGTCCAGGGGGAGCAATGAACTCTAATCCGCTTATGGAAACCGGGGTAAGCACCGGCTCAATGAGCCTAATGGCTCTGATGGATTTAGCTTTTTATGGTACCTGAAGAGTGCCATGGTTAATCTATTATTTTCTTTATGCATTTACAGGTGCAAAGTTTGTCGGCTATATTCAATGGGCCCGAGTTGTATGTGGCTCTCTCAGGAACTGAAAAGTTCCGTTCAGCAGACTACATCGGAAACTCCCCATTTAAAGCCGGGAGATCGCAAGACAGGTTACGCAGGAAGTCAGAGGACAACACCGATCAACCCCCTCAGAAGATTGTCAAAAAGTCAAGTAAGTGCTGGAAGGTCGACTTAATTTTTTGTTAAGTGTGTGTAATATTATGAGTGATGTTTCCTTTAAAAGAATTAGATAGATGAGAATTAAAGGATTAGTGCTGTAGTCAAGCAAGTTTGATCTTATATGAAAGAGGACTTCAATAGAAACAAAATGGTGGAGAAACTACTTCAATATCTTATTCCGTTAAGGAGATATTCAAGTTTAAGAGCTCTGTCTTATCTTTCCAGAAATGACTGGTATGGTATTAATTAGGTGTACTATAAAAGGTTTGCACCCGCATCCACATTCTTAACAATTGTTAATGTATCTTAAAAATGCACTTTTTAACTATTTTAACTCCTTTTCCTCAAACTTTCTTCAGGAGATAAAAATTACTAGATTCTGTTTTACTACTTTCCTGACATCTTTCCAATTGTTTTAAGGCTGCAAAACCACAGAAAAAATTATGATAGAATAACTAAAGACTTTGAGGAGTCTGAGGATGTGACCTCACAACTAGTCTGATTTCAGTCGTTTCTACACAAATGATACAGAACTTTAAACTTAGATATCTCCTTAATGGAATACGATTTTTAGATGTTTTCTTCTCCATTTTGTTTCTTTTAAAGTCTGATCGCATATAAGATGAACTTGGCTGACCACTGAACTAATCCTTTTAAAGTACTTTTTCATTGTTGCGTACCAATCATGGCAGTGCAAACTGGATGTCATAGAATATTTCTTTTGTTATTTGTGAGAGTGATAAGACTCATTCCGATAATCTAATTTAATTAGGTGCCATATCTTATTATTTGTCATTTATATCTCAACCCAATTTTAACAGCTTTTCTAGTAAAAGATTTGATTTTTTTTTATATCTAATTAGAATAATATTGTTTTGAGAGGAAAACTAGTTTCTTCTAATTTTAATCAGGATCTCTTTTGCTGAAAGCCCTGAATTTTAAACCTTTGGGAAATTAAATTTCTCGCATTTGTAAGATATTAAACTTACAGGAATCCACAGCAGAGATATATAACGTGTCACTGCGTATAATAAACTTCGTTAAAAACAATATTTGTGAAGTTATTACAAGTCCCTAGCTGATGTGAGGTTCATTATGAGAGTGCATATGAATTTGATCTTCAATTTTAACAAGCCTTATCACAGGAAATACTCATAAAAGAAAACTGTTATTGCTGAAAGTGTTTTTATCTATTTTAAAAATTACTTACAAGTTTGTGAAAAGTGATGCATCTTGAACAAGGGTATACAATAAGAATGAAGTTTTATCCATAACATGATTACCAAATGTTTTAAAAGTAAATGGTAATGTAATATTTGTTATGAACATTTTACTAAGGGAGTATAGCTTAATCTTATGATGAAGTTGAAAATGTTGTAGAATGATAGATACATTGATTGTTGTGTTTATTCCATGGCAAGTGCTACAATACATCAATAACTATTTAGTACTGTGTCATATGCAGGATTGTAGGAGTACAAGTTAGGGGAGGGAGGGGGGTATTTTCCTTTTCCCCTCACTTTTTTGTGTATTTTTCTGTATCATATTTTGATGAATTTTCTGTGTATCTTTGTGTGATTTTGTGCCTTTTTCCTGCACTTTCAGGATGTAGTTCTGGGAATGTGTAGAGGCTGGGGAGGGTACTGGTTGGAAAGGGGGTTGAATGGCATTCTTTCATTGACATTGGAATGTCAGGGCCTCTTCTTTCTTTGTTATTCAATTGATCGAACTAAAAAAAGGTGCTGTAGTTATAAGACTGCTAGGTTTTACATGTTGTATAAGTTCTATGTAAGTGCATCTTTCAAAGCTCAAGTAATTTTAAATCATTTGCCCCTGCTACCCTATTTCTGTATATACTTCCCTCTATAAGCCTATTCTCTATACTAGCTTTCAATTGTCAAGCATACTGTCCTTCTGACAGTTCTAGTTTACTTAGTATGCTCAGTCATGGAGTGTGACTGGATGTGACTGCATATGGACATACGGAGGGATGCCTTATGGGACATGGATGTGGGCCATTAGGGACATAGGATAGAATATGTACCATGTGATATCCACCATATCAGGCATGATTATATGACTCCGCCTTTTTTCTTTCTTATTCTATAAGTTATTTGCATATTAGGATATATGGTGGTATTTATCTTTTCCCCTCACTTTTTTGTGTATTTTTCTGTATTGTATTTTGATGAATTTTCTGTGTATCTTTGTGTGATTTTGTGCCTTTTTCTGCACTTTCGGAAGGAAAACTTGGTTTTGTGCCTTTGCCTCCCTCACCCCATCACTTTCAGCGGATAATGCTTACCCGTGAGTGCTGCAATTATTTGGTTTTTCCACCTATATGATTGGGGAATGGACAACAGAGCAATGATCTTTACAGGCAAATTTACATCAAAATTCTTCCCTTCTAAATGATTCACTTCCATTGTGAAATAAAAGATTTACAGGGCTTGTTATTTTGAGGCATCCAACTTAACAACACATGACATTCAAATACCATTTATGTAACTTTTTGTCAGATGTATATAATTTCCATTTTGTCACGTTTTTTACTCCAAGTATCAAAATAGGGGTTTGGGAATTATAAACAATGAGCAGAATGTGGGGTAGAAGATGACATGATGATAAAGTAGCTGAAGGATTGTGGGACAGGGTGCAGTTGTATGTAGGGCAGGGTGCGGTGGGATGTTGGTCAGGATGTGTTGGCATGTTAGACAGGGTGGATTGGCGTGTAGTACAGGGTGGGTTGGCATGTGGAACAGGATGGGTTGGCATGTGGAACAGGGTGGGTTGGCATGTAGAACAGGGTGGATTGACATGTGGGACAGGGCGGAATGGTATGTGGTGGGATATCATCTGAATTTCAGTTGTGATGGCATGTGGGTCATGCAAGTGGTGGAATGGCATACAGTATCTGGTTTTCAGGTGTGATTGCATGGAGTATAGACGTCCTTTACAGAAAAAAAACTAGCTTCCTTCAAGCTTGTGACAAGCTAACATTTTTAGCTTACGCAAGCTTGCTGCAACCTTGCAGCAATTTGGGACAAACGCAAGCTTGCTAGCTTGCGCAAACTAACATTAGCTTGCAAAAAATATTTGTTACCTTGCGCAAGCTTGCAGAAAGTTTTTGCAAGCTTGCGGAAAGGTTTTTGCTAGCTTGCGCAAGCTAACAAGTTTGCATTTGTCCCAAATACTAGCTTGCTGCAAGCTTGCCGCAAGATTGTAGCAAGTTTGTGCAAGCTAAAAATGTTAGCTTATTGCAAGCTTATGGCAACCTAGTTTTTCTGTAAGGGGTGGTATGACAATGTGGACAGGTTGGGATGGATTGTGGGACAGTGTGGAAAATGCATTATTAGCGGTGAGGGGACTTGTATTTTTTCCGATGTCTAGTTTGTCATACGTTAAGCAATATTGTTTCGCATAATTTTGCTTGAATTTTATTGTACATTTGTCATGCTGCTTCACTTTGCTTGACACACATAATTCCTTAGATTGGACGTTGTATTACAATCCTGGATGTAGTTCTGGGAATGTGTAGGGGCTGGGGGAGGGTACAGGTTGGAAAGGGGGTTGAATGGCATTCTTTCATTGACATTGGCAAGTCAGGGCCTCTCCTTTCTGTGTTATTCAATTGATAGAACTAAAAAAGGTGTTGTTGTTATATAGACTGCTAGGTTTTACATGTTTTATAAGTTACTTGAGCTTTTTTGTCTCAAAATATCTGGGAAGACTTAAAGATATTTTGTAGTTTGTAGTGCAAATGAAAGTGTAAGTGCATCTTAAGTTCAAAGCTCAAGTAATTTTAATTCATCTGCCCCTGCTACCCTATTTCTGTATATTCTTCCCTCTATAAGTGCATTCTTTATACTAGCTCTCAATAGTTGAGCATACTGTCCTTCTGACAGTTCTAGTTTACTTAGTATGCTCAGTCATGTAGTGTGACTGGATGTGACTGCATATAGACATAGGGAGGGATGCCTTATGGGACATGGATGTGGGCTATTGGGGACATAGGATAGAATATATACCATGTGGTTTCCACCATATCAGGCATGATTATTTGACTCCGCCTTTTTTCTTTCTTATTCAATAAGTCATTTGTATATTAAGATATATGGTGGAATGTCATGCGGGACATAGTGTAGAATGCTATGGGATGGGATGTTATGTGGGACATGGGATGGTATAGGATGTTATGTGGGATATGGGGTGGGATGCCATGTGGGACATGGGGTGGAATGCCATGTGGGACATGTGGTGGGATGCCATGAGTAACACAGAGTGTGACATAGGTTGGGATGCCATGTGTGACATAGGGTAGGAGGCTATGTGGGACATAGGGTAAAAGGTCATAGACACATGGGATGTGATCCCCATTTGGAACATTAAGTAGGATGTTATTATGACATTGGGCATATACCATGTGGAACATGGTGGGATCCAATATGGGACATAAGGTGAGATGCCATGTGGGACATCAGGTGGGAAGCCACTGATGTGGGACATCAGGTGGGATGCCACTGATGCGGGACATAAGGTGGGATACCATGTGGGACATAGGGAGAGATGCCATGTGGGATACATGGAGGGATGTCATGTGGGACATAGTGAAGGATGTCATCTGGTACATAAGGTTGGATTAATGTTGGGCATAGGATGGGATCCATGTGGGACATGGGTGGGATGCCATGTGGGTCATAGGGTGGGATGCCATGTAGGACATGGTGGAATGCCATGTGGGACATGGTGGAATGCCATGTGGGACATATGGTGGAATGCCATGTGGGACATATGGTGGAATGCCATGTGGGACATAATGTATGGTTGAATTCCATGTGGAAGATATTGTGGAATGCCATGTGGGAGATATGGTGGAATGCCATTTGGGACAAGGGATTGGATGGGATGTCATGTGGGACATGGGGTGGGATGTCATTTGGGACATGGGATGGGATCCATATGGGACCTAGGGTGGGATGCCATGTGGGTCTTAGGATGTGATGTCATGTGGGACATATGGTGGAATGCCACATGGGACAAGGGATAGGATGCCATGTGGGACATGGAGTGGGATGCCATGTGGGAGATTCAGTGGAATGCCATGTGTGACATACTGTATGGTTGAATGCTATGTGGGATATATTGTTGAATGCCATGTGGGAGATATGGTGGAAAGCCATGTGCGACAAGGGATTGGATGGAATGTCATGAGGGACATGGGGTGGGATGTCATTTGGGACATGGGATAGGATTCATGTGGGACATAGGGTGGAATCCATGTGGGACATAAGGTGGGATGCCATGTGGGTCTAAGGATGTGATGCCATGTGGGACATATGGTGTAATGCCACATGGGACAAGGGATGGGATGGGATGTCATGTGGGACGTGGGGTGGGATGCCATGTGGGAGATACGGTGGAATGTCATGTAGGACAAGGGATTGGATGGAATGTCATATGGGATATGGGGTGGAATGCCATGTGGGACATGGAATGCCATGTGGGACTTAGTGTGAGATGCCATTTTATAATTGGCCAGGTCATATGATATGGGTGTCAATTTGCATAGCCATACGAACCATGATGGTATTTACCATTCTAGTCCTTCTTTTTTTAGACTTCACCTCTATTGGCACACATGGCCACTTTGTCCCATTTTGGTGATGTGAAACCTGATTGATTACCAACCAATAAAAGTTTGTAAGTGTACTTATTAGAGAGAAAAAAAAAAAAAAATCACCATGTAGACAAGCAAGGTTGTCACAGTCATTGCCATTTGAGGAGATTAACCTTTCTAGCCTCACCATCATTCTCTAGATTATAATGATCAGGAGAGCTATAAATTACTCTCTTCAAACCACAATTTTATTATGGAGTTGAGTGGAGAGGGGAGGGGGATTAAATCACTCTTGCAAAACCTTTTTCCGGAGAATTAGATCTCTTTCAATTTTAAATGGCAATCAACGATTTTACTTTGTGTTGTTATGGTACTGTTTCTAAAGAAATCTTTTAATGGTTTTTCAAACCAAGTTAGAAAATAATGAAATAGAAAATTAGAATAAAAAAGATTGGGGAAAGAAACAAAAATAGCAAGCAGCTATTACATTTTAAAGCTCTGAGAAAATTGTGTACAATGGCTGGCAGGCTGGTTACAGGTTGAGAGTGACATCACATTAAGACATTCCCTCAAAATTGTTATGCATTTTATTAAAATATGTCACATTGTTATTCAAATTGAAACTTTTGGTATAAAACATATGGGAAAATATGTTTGTGTAAAGTGTATATCATACCCAATTTCAATTATTTAGAAAGAAATGTTTGCAATAATATGCAAAGAAGTAATTCATTTAAAAATATACATATTGTCATGAAAGTGCTCCTCAGAAGACACATTTTAATCACATTGACTGCACCAGTTTCTTTGTAAATTGTGACACAGTTATGGAATCTTTAAACTTGAATAACTCCCTGTGGGAATAAGATCACGGTTTCATGGTTTTTTACAGTGTTGTTCTCTCTTTAATAACTTGATTTGAGAAGCCTTTGGAAATATTCCTTTTAATGAGGTGTCAGATTTTGATTTTCCTTTTAAAAAAAACAAACAATATCCTTAACCCAGAAAAATTAATGCCCACTTAAGAAATTCATTAAAAACCCCATGATTTCTTTTTAGTTGGTTGCAATTATATAAGTATTGGCAATATATAAGTCACTCCATGGGCATTAATTTTGTGTAAATGGTAGATTAAGAAAGTCAACACTAACTCAATGCAAAACTCATGATAGACATTACGATCATAGGGTTGCATTAAAATGTGTCCTAACACCTGATCATTAACAGAAATCTAGTCAGGTGATCATATTACGTACCCCCACCCCCTGCCCCACTTCCGATTTGCATTACTTGTCTACTCGTGCATTAAATTATAGGATACAGTTTCCAAGCTCTACGAGGCAATCCACGCATAAGTAATTATAATTTGAATGATTGTCAGGCATGCAATGTGTCTGGAAATTATCCTGCTATGCTTGAAAGGCAATAGTACTTTTGTGGCTTTTTCCAATTAGTGCAGGTGGGATGATGCATGCATCATTTGACAGGTATACCCCCAGTTTGGACAACTTGTCAATGCGGCGGCTAGATTATCATGGTTTTGTTAAACAAGTTCTGATATGTATTCTTGTGGCTTTCTGATTATCTCTCTGATTATTGACAGTATAAACACTTACAATATAAAAACATACAATCCAGTGCACATGATCATATGGATGAAAAAAATAGACTAAGTCTAGAAAAGTGTAAAGTCCTCTAAGCAACCATTTTTGCTTCTGTGCAATTTGACCTCTTAAAGCAGACTTTCCAATCTGAGATCTTATCAGCTTGAATGCTGAATTAGGAATGAACTATTTGAGATACGCGGACTCAAAGATTAGCCAATCAGTACAGAGCACAGTAGATATGCGCAAACTGATAACCAATACAAATCTAGCATCTTGGTCTTAATCACTAAGTCAATGGAATAAATCTTAAACCAATCAGAGATGTAGTTTAAATGAGATAAGACAGGTATCATATGTTTCCGGGAATTGGGTAAACAATAAAACCTGGCATTGTAACGTTAACCGAATAACCTTCATTTGAAACAAAATATAAATTAAATAAGTACAATGAGAACTCAATTTTTTCGCGACTTTGAACTAGACTGGTGGCGCTCGATTGGGGACAAATGTTACCTCCCTAAAGGAGTTCCAGCAAGAAGGGGGAAGGGGTGGTGGTGTGGGGCACTTCATATTAAAAGTGGTATGTGTGTGTAGCCCACCAAATGAAAGACATACCCACAGTATGACAGATTTTTTGTTAACTGCAGTATGAAATTATACAATTTTGATACCCGCAGTATGAAAGAAGTCAATTTTGATGCCTGCAGTATGAGTATTCAACAAAAATTATTGTAAAATGGACCAGCAGTACAAAATTAACACAGTAAAACCTCAATTTTTTGGGACCTGCACTACGAAAATGATAAAAAAAAAAAACTTTTGTTTTTCTCCAAAAAAAAAAAAAAAAACAGATTTTTTAATGCTTTTTTTACTGTTTTGTTTCTTCTAAAGTCCTCTTTCATATAAGGTAGACTTATGTGACCACTGAAATAACCCTTTAATAAAAATTATTCTTGTAATAACACATTCTGGATCAATTTTCTGTACATTTACTACCCGTCATATAGATGTTTTGATCAATAATCATGTTTTTTTTGTCTTAAATAATTTGTCAAAAGGAGTAAATCAAGCCTTTATTTCCATTAGAAGTAAATTCCATTAGAAGCTTATATCAACACAAACGAATGGTTTCACAAAAATTTACCACAACCTTAAATATAAAGTAAAACAACCTTGCCAGTGAAAAACAGTATGCATTTATGCAAATTACAGCATTGCGAAGTCTCCATTTTACTTTTTATTTTTGTTGTATCCTATAATATTACTCATGCTTTGCTAGTAAGCTTTTCCATTTACAAGGAGCCTGCATGCTATCATATGTTTAGTTCTAATTTGGTTATTTTGCACTTTATTTCTTAATGATTTCATACTCAGCTCATCATGCACTTTTCTTCGTTTTATTTCTTTCCTTAAGAAGAACAAAATTTGTCGGCTTTTAGTTAATAAAAATTATTCTTGATTAACATGCTCTGGATCAATTTTCTGTATATCTACCCGTCATAAAGTTATTTTGATCGATGATCATATTTTTGTGATTAAGATATATTCGTCAAAAGCGTTTATTCAGGTGCTTGCTTGCGTTTATTCAGGTGTTTAATCAAATGTCTTCTTTTAGATCAGAGAATCAATATTTTTCATACTAAGCAGTAGTTTATATTAAATCTGTCCTGTTTACATAAGTCATTGTTTGTAGAAATTTGTTGTCCAACTTGTACTTGGGTGATTGATAAGGAGAATCAAGAATTTATTAAGAAGTTCTTAAAAATGTTTTTAATTTTTTGAATTGTTGTTTGGGGAAAGGGAACATATACAGGCCAGATATCATGTTAACCTGAAGCTGAAGATACACTACAATCCAATGTTTATGATTGGTTGAAATATTTAAGTTGAAAGAATTAATTACTGCTGCAGAAGTTTAATACGTTACTAGTATGTATTAGATTTATTGGTGAAAGGTCAAGCAGTTTTCTTGAGACAAGATTCTCTCTTGAAGTGCAAACTGAATTGACATATTCGATTCAAGACACTCACTTAAGGCTTATAAAACACTAGTCCACTTTACTTTTTGTATGTTTTGCAAATATTTGGCTGGGGGGAAAGTTTCCCTGGCTTTCCCACCTTGGCTATTTGTGCTTATTCAAATGGCTCGACAGTGCTGCTTTTCAAAACTGGGTAAGGAAGAAGCCATTTGGATGCTTTGTCATTAGTCTTATTTCATTTGCTTTAAACAATTGTTTGCTTTGAATTAACTTCTCTTGAGTTACAAAATAAGCCACACCCACCATAGCAATGCGGTAACTAGGTGGGGCTAACAAACCTCAAATCCACAATTGTGCATTACCAATGCATTGACATTTAGATGTTCGAATGCCTGCCACAAGCGTGAGATTCATTTGTGGCACTTCTCCGGATCTTTAGAGTTTTTAGCAAATGGGATAAACAAAATTCACTGTGCTTAACTGTTCTGAATAATGGCAATCAGATTTACAAAGCCCTTAGTGGCCCGAAAGCACAAATTTTGTTAATCATTTTGCTGTCACTCAGTCTGTGTGTGCAGAAATTTGTTTTGTACAGTAAATTGCATTGACTACATGAGCGTGCGATGCTAGCTGTACTGTACCATTACAGCGTAGGATGTTTGCCCCACTTAGTTATGCAGATTTTGTTGCTAGGCAAATTCGTGCAGTGATTGGTTAAAACAAGCTGTCAATCATCAAACCCAGAGAGGTTAAATGAATCATTTAAAATATATATATAAAGGTGTGAAGCATGAAAGAGAGAATAGCTAAAATTCTTAATTTTGATTGAGAATATGATAAAGGTTCAAAGCTCCTTCTTCATGTTCAGCTGCTCCCATTTTTTCCCATCAAATTGTTCTTTTTATTATTACTATACCCGCCTATGCTAAAATACTTTCCATTCCCTGTTTCTTTCTAACAAGTAGTCAACATTATGTTAAACACTCTGCTATTGCAAATTGGAATTCCCTACCCACTTCATTTTACTCTATTAAAAACTTATCCTCATTCAAACGTAAAGTAAAACATTACCTTCTTTGTAATAGAATCCTGTAAGTTTTTTTGATGTATCATCAGGCAGTATCTATGTAATATTTGCTTTTCCATTCCCCCCCCCCCCTTTTGTAAAAAAAAAAAAAAATTCACACTTTGTTTAATGTTTTGTGTAATTTGTAAAGGGGCTACCTCTCTTACAAGTTCTCTTTAGTTTTTCAAGGATCGATCCCCTCAACCATATAAAGCCGTATCTGTGTGTATATATTTGTATTCTGTAAGTAATAGAAATGGTTGAAATAAAGTTGTACAAACAACTGCTCTAATGCAATTAACATTGGTGGAAAAACATTAAGTTAATAAGGATATTCATCAGTTTTTATTAAGGCCTTACATGTAAAATGGAAATTTGTTAGTCCATATTGGTAAAACCTTTTGCAATTTACATGGTTTATGACACATTTTCTTCAATGCTTCCTGCATGTCCATAGTTCATGTAAGTGAAAACGGTATTTCCCATTATTTTCACAGGGGGTAAATGGCGTGTATGGATAGCGACCAATGAAAACCCTGCTGCAGGAACGGATGCTACTGTGTACATGGTGGTTTATGGAGACAAGGAAAGACGGATAACATTGTTCTTGGGCAGGGTGATGATTTCTTCCAGGCCGGTAACGAAGATGAATTTACAGTAAGCTAACAGCCATTCGTTTACTCACTATCTAACATAGCAACTCTGTGCATACCAAGTCCATACCTATAAAAAATGCCCATAAAAGTTTAGAATTCTCTTCATTTCAAATAACCAGTAACACACCAAACCAAGGGATGCATTTTTTTGGCATCACAGCCCCAAAAATTCCAATATCAATGATACTGTAAGATCAAAGATTGTTAAATAGTTTTTCCCTGATTGGTTCCATCTGAATGTTCTGTTCCTACATGGTCAGTCTGGACCACGATCCTGAATGGGAGATCTCCTGATTGGGAGATATTTTTTTTATCACAATCCATCTTTCCAAATTCAACCTGCTGTAAAGAAATACATAACAGTTAAATGGGTTTAAGCCAAAGGTAAGAAAAATGCATGTGAAATATTCAAATTTTATTGGTGTAACAGAGCGATGAAATTATTTTCTTTAGTTTCACCAGCATGATTTTGACTTTTACCAGAAAATTTTATGTAATCTTTAAAAATTATTTCAATATTTTTTGAAGAGTAGATTTTAACATTTTAATCACCAGCTAAAGTTCAAATTATACAGAAATATATCCAATATCATTTCTAAAGTATACAACTTTAGAATTACAGAATTTGACAAGCGCTGAGTATTTCACACTTCTGATCTTCACACAGCTCAGTCACATCACACGTAAAACAAACAGGCTAATCTAAAACATGCACTAGCATGCGCTGGTGATAAAAACATGCACTGGGCATGTAAAACATGTGCTGGCCATATAAACACACACTGGTTAAAATAGAACTGGCCAAATATATTAATTTTTAAATATAAATGTTATTTTAAAGAAAAATTGTCCTCCAAATACTTCAAGTAATCTTAATCAGTGGATTCTAAGCACATTTATTAGTTAGTGCAATTGATGGCACATCAAGATTCCAGCATACTAATTACAAAAGTATTCTTATATAACAACATGCAAATGTATGCAAGTGTACAGCAGATGGCAGTCTTCTCTACAAAATGGCGATATGTAAAGAAAGTCATGTGACCTCATGACATCAGCTGAAACATACTTATATAATAGAATGATCTGTTTATTATTAACACCTGTTTGAAACAGGAAGTGCATGTTTGCATTATGTAGTGAATATAACGGTAGCGTCTTTCACTCGGCGGATTAGCGTGGGCTTTTATGGAAGGTTTATTGTTAAGAACCTGCTGGAGATCTCACGGTAAGGACACGATATAGTCGCGTTAAAAGGGCGTCCACTTATGACAATGGACCTGTTTGGGGCGGTTAACTTGAACATTTGATCTCTTCCTGCTCTAGATTCAGCTTGGTGATATTGGTGACATATACAAAATACGTGTTGGCCATGATGATAGCACGGAATACGCTGGCTGGATGTGCGACGAGGTAAGATAATAACTAGTTGAAACTTGTAGCATAATTACGTCAGTGCCTCAAAAAGCCAAATATGCACATTAAATTAACATTCTTCAATTTTAAGTATGTGGGTGGCATTAAAGATATTGCTAGAATTAGATTTTATGGCAAACTTTTATTGTTTTTCATAATGAGAACCAATTTAGAATATAGCGTTTCCATATAACTAAGTTACGTTTCAATGGATATATTGATCGCAAACTAGTAAAGTTGATTATAAGAAAGTGGTCTGTAGATCTAGTCCACACGTAGGTTCATATATATAGACTATTAAAATTGATGATAAGAAAGTGGTCTGTAGATCTAGTCACATACGTTTGTATATACAGACTACATAGGTTCATATGTATAGACTATTAAAGTTGACGATAAGAAAGTGGTCTGTAGATCTAGCCAACACATAGGTTCATATATATATATACAGAATATCAAAGTTAATAAGAAAGTGGTCTGTAGATCTAGTCAACACATAGGTTTGTATATATATATATATACAGACTATTACAGTTGGTGATAAAGAAAATGGTCTGTAGATCTAGTCAACATGTAGGTTCATATATATATAGACTATTAAAGTTGGTGATAAGAAAATGGTCTGTAGATCTAGTCAACACGTAGGTTCATATATATAGACTATTAAAGTTGATGATAAGAAAGTGGTCTGTAGATCTAGTCAACACGTAGGTTCATATATATAGACTATTAAAGTTGGTGATAAGAAAGTGGTTTGTAGATCTAGTTAACATGTAGGTTCCTATATATAGACTATAAAAGTTGGTGATAAGAAAGTGATCTGTGATCTAGTCAACACGTAGGTTCATATATATACAGACTATCAAAGTTGATGATAAGAAAATGGTCTGTAGATCTAGTCAACATGTAGGTTCATATATATAGACTATTAAAGTTGGTGATAAGAAAATGGTCTGTAGATCTAGTCAACACGTAGGTTCATATATATATAGACTATTAAAGTTGGTGATAAGAAAGTGGTTTCTAGATCTAGTTAACATGTAGGTTCATATATATAGACTATAAAAATGGTGATAAGAAAGTGATCTGTAGATCTAGTCAACACGTAGGTTCATATATATATATATATACAGAATATTAAAGTTGATAAGAAAGTGGTCAGTAGTTCTAGTCAACACGTAGGTTTATATATATATACAGACTATTAAAGTTGGTGATAAAGAAAATGGTCTGTAGATCTAGTCAACACATAGGTTCATATATATACAGACTATTAAAGTTGATGATAAGAAAATGGTCTGTAGATCTAGTCAACACGTAGGTTTATATATATGGACTATAAAAGTTGGTGATAAGAAAATGGTCTGTAGATCTAGTCAACACGTAGGTTTATATATATGGACTATAAAAGTTGATGATAAGAAAGTGATCTGTAGATCTAGTCAACACGTAGGTTCATACATATATACAGAATATCAAAGTTAATAAGAAAATGGTCAGTAGTTCTAGTCAACACGTAGGTTTATATATATATACAGACTATTAAAGTTGGTGATAAGAAAATGGTCTATAGTTCTAGTCAACACGTAGGTTCATATATACAGACTATTAAAGTTGATAATAAGAAAATGGTCTGTAGAGCTAGTCAACATATAGGTTTATATACATATTTACATAATATTAAAGTTGATAAGAAAGTGGTCTGTAGATCTAGTCAACACGTAGGTTCATATATACAGACTATTAAAGTTGATGATAAGAAAATGGTCTGTAGAGCTAGTCAACATATAGGTTTATATACATATTTACAGAATATTAAAGTTGATAAGAAAGTGGTCTGTAGATAGTCAACACGTAGGTTCATATATACAGACTTATAAAGTTTGATAAGAAAGTGATTTGTAGATCTAGTCAATACGTAGGTTCATATATACAGACTATTAAAGTTGATGATAAGAAAGTGGTTTGTAGATCTAGTCAACTTGTGGGTTCATAATATATTTCAAACTTTAGTTTGTTGACTTACTGATTTATCTTTTATATCTGAAAATGTGAAATAGATTGTTATTTATAATTATTTTGTAGTTTTTGCAATTTTGTTGAAACAAGTTTTTTGATTAGCAAAAATTGATCGCATGATTTATGACTTCCTAATCATCAACTTTGTTAAAGGATCACCTGATCGAAAAGTAAATTGATTTCATTTCATTTATTTTTAGTTTGTTAACAATATATTTACCATATTTACAAATCTACATATTTTAGAAACATACATAAGTAATTAGTTGGTAATTGCTAGATATCAAATATAGTAGCATAGTTGTGAATGGAAGTGTTACTTTACAAAAAAAGTGTTTACAACAACGCTCCGTAAAATATACTTGACAAAATTATCTCAACTGTCCCCCCCTCCCCATTTCTTGCACCCACTCTTACAGGCCCTTTCCTTTCACATTGCCATCCCATCCCCTCCCATACTTTACCTCCCTTCTACCCTCACTAAAGCCACATCATGCTTAAAGATAGTGTAATAAAATGATGAATGATTTATGAGTAACTTTTTTTAAAGATAATTTAACCCATTATGTATATTTGAAAATTTCATTTATTTATCTGTTTAGCACATACATATAACAAGATACAAAGAATTGTGAAAGAATTTCCTTTATGAAAACTTAGAGGCTTAATGGGTAGAGCACTAAAACAATCAAGATAATATGGCTTAATTTACAAGTATATACATACAGATAAAAGATATATGTATATTAACAAAAATAGATACAAACTAAGAGGAACAATAAACTCACACTCTGAATCCCCCACCCATAACCCCTGCCCTTAACCTCCCACTCCAACCAGTGGAAAATAAGATAGATCAAAGTTAATGGTAAAATATATAAATTTTGAATACTCAGGTTGGAACTTAGAAGCATTGATGATATTCTGTACAACTGCATGTTTAATTTCATTTTATTTAATTGTTTCTTTACAACATTCAAAGAATAATAATAAGAATACATATAACAAAAATACAACGAAGTGCTCGGAAAAAGCTTCATGGCCCAACGCGTAGGGCACTCCCTCTTAATATCGAGAAAATAAGACTTAATCTACTATGAGTATATGCACACATATACAAGAATAGAAATAAAATAAAATAAGAAAAACAAAAATCCCAATCCCTGACCACCCCACACCTCACCTATTACCCATGGATAAGAAATAGCTTGCATGAAAAGGAGACACAATAATATATAATATAATACTCGAACCCTCCACTGAATTCTACCCCACCCCTACCTTGAAAAAACCTTTAATACATAACAATGCAATAAATCAATAGTCTTGGATAAAGTACTGAAGATGTTTCCTGAATTATATAACTGTTTTTAATGATTCTATTTCTAGAGGTTTTAAAGAAAGAGTATTTAATTTTTTTCACTATTCAAATGATTTATCCTTAAACTTACTTCAGGTGGTATATTATAAATACCCTTCCTAGATTCAGTTCTACTACTTTTTTGACATATCCCATGGTTTTTAAGCCACAGAATCGCAGGAAAAAAAATGATAGAATACATAAAGACTTTGAGGAATCTAAGGCTATGACATCACAACTAGTCTGATTTCAGTCGTTTCTACACAAATGATACCAAACTTTAAACTTTAATATCTCTTTAACGGAATAAGATTTTTAAATGTTTTCTTCACCATTTTGTTTCTTTTGAAGTTGTCTTTCATATAAGGTGAACTTGCTTGACCACTGAACTAATCCTTTAAAGACGATACGAAAGTGGATCTCAAAAGAAACTAAATGGTGAATAAAGCATTCAAAGACCTTTTTCCATTAGGAGTTATTTAAGTTTAACATTGAGTGTCATTTGTGCAGAAACGATTGAAATCAGACTAGTTGTGACATCACAACCTCATATTCCTCAATTCTTTATATTTTGTACTGCAATTTTGTGCCTTAAAAACCATTGCATTATGTCTGGAATGTAGCGTAACAGAAATCTAGTAGGGGTAATTATAATTTATTACCACATAAAGAAAGTTTAAGGAAAAATAATTCAAATAATCAATAAGTTAGATAAACGGTTTCTTCAAAATACATTAACAATCGTTAAGAATGTGAGGGTGCCAACCTTTTTCAGTAAGTAGTCCACCAGTCATTTCTTCAGGTGAGACTGTATTTTAAACTTGAATATCTCCTTAACGGAGTAAGATATTAAAGTAGTTTCTTTACTATGTTGTTTCTTTCGAGTTCCTCTTTTATATAAGATGAACTTGATTATCACTGAACAAATCCTTTAAATCTCTCTTTTAATGAAACCATACTAACATTTTAATGTTTTAATGTAATGCATTTGAAAGGATAAAGTTCCCATGTGAAAGATTTATGTTGCTATTAAGTTGGTAATAACGTCTTGAAATATGATACATAACATAACAATGTCTGAACCAGGGCAAAATGAAGAGTTTGTTCTGCAACCACTGCTTCATTACGCAGCTAGGTTGTAAATGTTACTCACATAACATGAGAGGGGGTAATATAAAAGGTTCAAGAAATATTAAAATATGATTTAGTTGTCATGGATTTATGTACTTTATGAGTTTTTAAATTAAGGAAAATGATTTGATATCTGTGAGACTTTAGATGCAAGTCTATTGTGAATTGTAATCCATTATTAAAAGATTAGTTCAGTGGTCACGCATGTTTATCTTATATGATAGAGGACTTTAAAAGAAACAAAATGGTGAAGAAAGCATTCAAAAATCTGATTCCGTTAAAGGATTAGTTCAATGGTCACGCATGTTCATCTTATTTAAAAGAGGACCTCAAAAGAAACAAAATGGTGAAGAAAGCATTAAAAAATCTTATTCCCTTAAGGAGATATTTAAGTTTAAAGTTTGGTGTAATTTGTGTAGAAATGACTGAAATCAGACTAGTTGTGATGTCATTGCCTCAGATTCCTCAAAGTCTTTATGTATTCTATCATATTTTGGCTTGCAATTTTGTGGCTTAAAAACCATGGGATATGTCAAAAAAGTAGTAAAACTGAATCTTGGAAGGGTATTGATAGTATACCACCTGAAGAAAGTTTGAGGAAATACGATTTAAATAAACTTTCTTTAAAATACATGAACATGCTTGACCACTGAACTAATCCTTTAATGGAATAAGATTTAATGCTTTCTTCACCATTTTGTTTCTTTTGAAGTCCTTTTCCATATAAGATGAACATGCTTGACCACTGAACTAATCCTTCAACGAAATAAGATTTTTGAATGCTTTCTTCATTATTTGTTTCTTTTGAAGTCCTCTTTCATATAAGATGAACATGCTTGGCCATTGAACTAATCCTTTAACAGAATAAGATTTTTGAATGCTTTCTTCACCATTTTGTTTCTTTTGAAGTCCTCTTTCATATAAGATGAACATGCTTGACCATTGAATTAATCCTTTAACAGAATAAGATTTTTGAATGCTTTCTTCACCATTTTGTTTCTTTTGAAGTCCTCTTTCATATAAGATGGATATGCTTGACCACTAAACTCATCCTTTAATACCACCCACAAACAAATGATCTTTGAAAGAGAGCTTGAAAATCCGAGAACAGTTTTTGAATGAAAGAGCAGACTTCTCTATTTTCTTAAGGAATTTTAATCACTTTTTTGTTCTTTTTTTAATCCTCTTCTACATATCCTTGAAAAAAGAAGCTGCTTCTATACCATATCCATTTAGGTCTGAGCAGAAAACAGAAAAGTCCTCATTATTTTGCATCCCCGCTCTTGGACTTTTGCTATATTTTTGTTTTTTCTATGTCGGCAGTTTTCTTGGAGAAAATAAAATAAAACTGTTAAGAAACACATGTTTTGCTGTTTCCTATAAAATGTAGAAAAACAAATCTAGAATGCAGTATTCTTAAAAAAAAAAAATTGACTTCCTTTTAGGAAACAATAAAACAACAAAAACATGTATTGCTATTTCCATGGCAGCGACCAATTATGTATGGTGTGATGTGCATGTGTCATGAATTACCGAATCCTCTGATTGCTTTTCAAGGGACCAACAAGTTGTATCAAAGAAACTTAATTAGTTTTCCTAGCAATTAAGTAAAGAGATCTTCACGTTACGTTACGCGACTCGCCGACTGCAGACTTCTTTTTGTGCACGACTCAATTCAACTTTATTTTTGTTTAAAATCAGCTTTTACCTTTATCATTTCCAAAACTTTCTTCAACGGAACAACTTTTCTATTCATTTTCTTCAAGACTTGGTCTTTTTCCATTTATTTCCATTTGATTTCTGGTAAGATCTTTCTGTTTTTTTCCCTTTGTTCCTCAGCCTACACCCATCCTCCCCTATCCTAACACACACATCACACCAAGCTTGCCACGTAGTGCGGGCAGCTCCCGGGCCTCCCCCTATTTTCCTCCACCTCCTTTCACATCCGGTTTTTCACTTTTCTTTGGTCCTCTGTCACTCCCTGCCCCTTGGAGTGTCTGCTACATTTTTTCTCTTCCCCTCCTCTTTTTTTTTTTTTTTTACTTCGGTCACCTTTTTTCACCCCTCACCCTTTTGTTTCCATCACACTTATAGAGACATGAGACCTTATTTTCTTCTCTCCATCTTCACAACATTCTTTGAAGTGCCTCAAATGACCTTCCTCTCCCCCTCAGCTTCCTTCCTCTCCTTTCTCTCAATCTTCCCCCTCCTTTCCTTGCAACTTCCAACCACCCACCACCACTCCCCACCATGACCAAAGTTCATCATTGTCTCCTCCCCCTGGTGACTCAGTCCTCAAAACACTCTCCCCTTTCACCCTCACCAAAGCCCTGCAATGCCTCATAGGTACCCCGACCTCATAAAACGCCTTAGATTTGGAGACCTCCTTATCAAATGTTTCTCCTCCACCCAATCAAAACTCCTCCTAGCTTCCACTACCCTCGCCAACACCGGAGTCAACATCTTCCCCTCCCCTCACCATTATCTCAACTCCTTCAGGACACCTCCTCCCCCCCCTCCGAGGAAATCAAAACTGAACTCGAGTCGCAGGGCATCACAGACATCCGGCGGCTTTCCCTTACCCGCAACAATACCACCATACAAACCAGCACTTATTTCCTCATTTTTGACACCCCTTCCCCCCTCCTCCATCCACGTCGGCTACCTCAATGTCCCCGTCTCCCCCTATATCCCAACCCCCCTCAGATGCCACAAATGCCAAAGGTATGGCCAAGGCAAAAATAACTGCCGCTTTCAACCCCGCTATGCCTCTTGCGGCTACCCCTTCCATGATATCACTACCTGCAACAATGAACCCAGCTGCGTAAATTGCTCTGGAGATTACTCCGCCTCCTCAATCTCCTGCCCCAAGTGGATCAGAAAGAAAGAGGTATCCAGGATGAAGACCCTTCAAAATAATTCCTATTCCGAGTCCAGAAAGATCTTAGACTCCAAATTCCCAGACCAACTCAACCAAAATACCAGCACCTATTCCCAAGTCATCACCCACTCCAACCCTACCACCACCACAAACGTAAACATAACCCCCACCCTTCCACCCACCCACACTATCTCCAGGGGCGTCCAGACTGACATAACTTGGGTCAACCAATTTTCCACTCAAAGAAAAAATGCTCCTACCTCCCCTTCCATCCACGCCCACCCCCCCCCTCTACCTCTTCCTCATCCACCAACACCTTAGGCCCCTCTCATCACCACGTTGCATCCCTTCCCACCCAAAGGAAAACCCTTTCACTAAGAACAACCCCCCAAAAGATCTCAACTCTCATAAGACCACCTCAACATGTTGAATAACCAGAGACAATCCACAAAACATCCACAGATCCCCTGCCAACCTTCACAGACCACCCCAACTTCCGCACCTTTACCCTCTACCCACACCACTCAAACCAAAAAACCCAACTCAACACCAACAGAACCCCCTCATTGAACCAAACCAAACCTAACCTTCCCAACTCAAAACACCATTTCCACAACACAAACTCCCCCAGATCACTACTCAGTGACAGGGGAGACTCCTCAATCAAACTTTCTTCCTCTTTGACCCTCCCCTTCATTGATCACAACCCCTTCCAAGACGTGGAGGTCGAACAACCCCCTCCGCATTCGGGCCCCTTCAAGGGTCCTCCCCCCCCTCCCTTCCTTCCTCATTACCTCTAAAATGGCAGACATTATACAATGGAATTGGTGCGGTCTTTCCGCCAACTTCGAAGAACTCAAACTTTTGACATCTACTTTCAACCCCTGCATTATCTGCCTACAGGAGACCTTCCTCTCTTCCCCCGACTTCATCTTTATTCTAGGGTACACGAGATCCCATATTATCACCCAAAATGCCAGAAAAGCCTTTGGGACTCGTCTATTTACATCAGAAATGATATCCTCAAAGCCCCATTTCTATTCAATCGGACCTTCAGGCTACTTGCCGTCTCGTGATACTACACAAAACCATCACTTTTTGCAGTCTTTACATCCCCACAACTCCCCTTTACCCCCTCTTACCTTGATGATCTCATATCTCAAGCCTTTCATCCTGACAGGTGATTTCAATGCTCACAACCCCCTTTGGGGTTCCTCTACTTCTACTGTCAGAGGGAAACACATTGAAAATCTCCTGAACCACCACAACCTTTGCCTCCTTAACGACGGCTCCCCCACTTACTTACACCCAGGTACTGGCACTTTCACCACCCTCGACCTCTCCATCTGCCACCCCTTGCTCTTTGTTGACTTCTCGGACTGGTAGGTTCACCTTTACTCTGCAGGAGTGACCATTTCCCCATCCTCATCTCCACCTTAACCTCTTTGTCTCACCCTTTTCCAACCAATTGGAGATTCCAGCAAGCAGATTGGGGCCTCCACTCCACTCTGTGCAATATCTCCATCACCAATGACATTCTCCTCTCCAATCATCCCGTCTCACTCTTCACCTCCAAAGTCTTGGAGGTTGCCAATTTCACTATCCCCACTTCCACCTTCACCCCATAGGTCTTCAAACCCTGGTTCACCACCGACTGTAAAAAACCATATCCCTTAAGAACAAAGCCCTCCGTCTCTTCAAAACCCACCCCACACTCCAAAACCTTGACAACTTTTGCATCCTCAGAGCCAAAGCCAGAAAGACCATTAAACTCTGCAAAAAAGTCTCCTGGGAAACCTATGTCTCATCTCTGGACGTCCAGACAGCCCCCTCCAAGGTCTGGAATATAATCCGTGATTTCAATGGGAAAAGCTCCTCCAACAACATCTCTCATCTCATCCACTACAACACCAAAATCACCGACCTCAAAGACATCACGGACTGCCTAGCCTCCACTTTTGCCAATACCTCCTTAAATGACAATCTTTCTCACTCCTTCCGCAAACACAAAATCGAGGCTGAAAAGAACCCTCTTAACTTTCAGTCCAACAATCAAGAAAACTACAATCTCCCTTTGAGCTCTCGTTCGCCCTCAAAAAATCCGGGTCTTCTTCTCAAGGCCCTGACGACATCCACTACAATCTACTCAAAAATCTCTCCAGAAATTCCCTCGAAATACTCCTCAAGATTTACAATTACCTGTGGTCCTCAAATTCTTTCCCCATTACTTGGAGAGAGGCCATCATCACCCCAATGCCCAAGACTAACAAAGACAGATCCAACCCAAAAAACTACAGACCCATTGCTCTTACCTCCTGCCTCTGTGAGATCATGGAACGTATGGTCAACTACAGACTCTGCTGGTACCTCGAGAAGAACTCCATCCTCTCCCCCACTCAAAATGGCTTCAGAAAAAAAAGAAAAAAAAAACTGCCTGGACCACATCCTCAAACTTGACACCTTCATCCGTAAAGCCTTTGTCAGAAATCATCACGCCATCTCTATCTTCTTTGACCTGGAAAAGGCCTTCAACACCATGTGGCGGTATGGTGTCCTCAATGATCTCCACTCCTCTGGCCTCAGAGGCTCCCTCCGCACCTTCATCCAGAACTTCCTCCACTCCCTCCACTTCCGAGTACGCATCGGTAACACCTACTCCCAAAAGTACACCCAACACCTGGGTGTCCCCCAAGGCAGCATCCTCTCCCCAACTCTTTTTATCCTCAAAATTAACAGCATCACCCAAATTTTCACCCCCAACATCAAAAGCTCTCTCTATGTCGACGATTTCACTATCTACTCATCCTTTTCATGCTTCCATACTCTCCAAAATAACCTACAACACTGTCTGGACAGTCTGGCTCACTGGAGCGACTCCAATGGTTTCAACTTCTCAAAAGACAAAACTATTCTCATCCATTTTAACAACAGCAACTCCTTCTTCCTCTGCTCCAATCTCCTCCTCAAAGATTCCATAATCTCCAGTGAAGACAGTTCTCAATTCTTCAGAATCACTCTCGACTCCCCCACATCAACTCCCTCAAAGCAATATGCCACAAAATCCTCAATCTCTCTGAAGGTCCTCTCAAGCACTAACTGGGGAGCTAATCGTCACACCCTGCTCACCTTATACCGCTCCCTCCTCAGATCCAGGCTGGATTATGGCAATTTCATCTTTGCCTCCACCCGTCAATTTTACCTGAAACACCTGGAGGTCACTGAGAACACTGCCCTAAGGCTTTGCCATGGCGCCACTCACACCTCCCTTATCACCAGTCTCCACGTCGAGGCCAATGAACTCCCCTTCGACCTCCGATGCACGATAGCTGGCCTCTTCTTTGCTCTCCGCATTTTTACTGATCCACGTAATCCTTGCTTCCATTCCATCCGTTCTCCCTCCTTCACTAACCTCTTCAATCTCAACAAACGCATACCCCACCTTTCGGAATTCGGATGCACTCCCATTTCTCCAAAGCCAACATCAACATTTTCTTGATCGCCAGATACACCATCCCACCTAAACCATCCCACCAACACCCACCTGGAGACATTTTCACGACTACTCCTTCCTCTTCACAGACGGCTCCACACGGAATGGCTGTTCTGCAGCGGTCGCTGCCTGTCTCGGCCTCACCCTCTCCTCAAGGCTACCCGATGGCACCTCTATCTACTCTGTTGAGGCGAAAGCCATCCTCCTAGCCTTAAACTTCATAGAACTCTCTTTCCACCCCTGTTTCGTCATCTTCTCTGACTCTATTTTCGTCCTCACTGGCATCCTCAACATGCTCTGGCCCAACCCTCTCATTATACAAATCCTCAAACTCCACACCCTCTCCTCCTTAGGATAGAATATTATCTTCTTCTGGATTCCCAGCCATGTCGGCATCCCTGACAACGAGAGAGCCGACA
Organism: Chiridota heheva; assembly: GCA_020152595.1. NCBI lineage: Eukaryota > Metazoa > Echinodermata > Holothuroidea > Apodida > Chiridotidae > Chiridota > Chiridota heheva. Next base: position 1,116,395 of record JAIGNY010000317.1, read on the forward strand.
GAGCCGCCAACAAAGCTCTGTCAAACATTGCCTCTCCTTTTCCTATTCCACACTCAGACCTCCGTCTTTCCATCTCCAACTACATAAAAAAATAAAAACCTGGCAAAACTCCTGGAATCACGAAACCAGTAACAAACTCCACACCATTAAACCCAAAGTCGGGACCAACACCCATCTGCACAGTCGCAACTGCAGGGAAGACATCGTTGTCACCTGCATCCGCCTTGGCCACTCCTCTCTCATTTACTCCCATCTCTAATCTGGCTCCCCTACCTCTTTCTGCCCCACTTGTAGCACTCATCTCTCCATCAAGCATATCTTCGTAACCTGTCCCTTATACCAGAACTCCAGATCTCTTCTCTCCTCACAATCCTCAATCTCGGCCTTTTCGAAAACAATTCTTCCTCAAACATCATCAACTTTCTCCGCAACAACAACCTCTTTCACCACATTTAACTTCTCTTTCTACACCTAACCTTACCTCCTTTTTATATTTTTTTTTTCTTTCTGTTTTTTCCCTTTTTCTCCCTTACAAACCTTTCTTTTCTCATTATCCTAAATCTTACACCATAATTTTTTAACACCCTCGTGGCACATTTGACTCTGACTGTCGCGGTGCCGTTAAACATCAACAAACCAAACCAAGATCTTCACTGGTGAAAACATTATTGTAATCTTTAAATGAACTTTTCAACTTGTTTGTCTGTTTAAGGATTAGCAGTGTATTGTATATTATAATTTTATTAAATGAATGAATATCATGTGACATTTCTATAAAGTAAAAATTACTCCAAAAGTCTGTACACCAAGAAAATCCTAGTATAGTGGTACATTTTTGGCAAAATGAGTTTCTCGTAATATAAATATTTTTCCGTTATTGAAAAAACTGAAGATGTTTTGATGATTTTAAAAATTTTGTTTAAATAATTATGACTTAAAATATTTTGGTAAATTTTTGTGTTGAAAGAATGAAAAAAATAATTGAAATGAATAAACTAAGAAATGCATAGTAAACTTACTTTAGTAAACTCTATATAGCAATTTAGTAGGATTGTTTTGATATATTTATAAGAATTCAATTGATATGAATGATAGTGAAACTTCAGTAAAATAATAATTTTGAAATGAATGAAAAATCTGATATGAATAAAAATAGCAATTTATTGCTATACTAGGATTTTCTGATATATTTAACAAAATCAATTTAGAATAAACTCAATATAGTAATTTAATGCAATTTATAATAGGATTGTTCTGATATATTTATAAAAATCAATTGATATGAATAAACTAAGAATCACATAGTGAACTTACTTCAGTAAACTCTATATAGCAATTTATTGCTATTCTAGGATTTTCTGATATATTTATTCAAAATCAATTAATATGAATAAACTAAGAAACGCATAGTGAACTTACTTCAAGTAAACTCTATATAGCAATTTACTGCTATAGTAGGATTGTTCTGATATATTTATGTATATATGAAACTTTAAGATATTAAAAGAAATGAAAAAAAACTTACCTTCAAGAGTGAAGAAATACCTGAAAGAGGTAACGTTTGGGAACCATATCAAAGCAACACTGTGAGTTTGAACAAGTTAAAATTGTTAGATATACAGGTGTTAATTTCCGTAAAAAGTGTGAGATTAAAAATTAAAAAATTGTAATTGAAGGCATAGGCATTAACAACATGAGTGTAAATGATTTAAGATATACTAAAACCCATGCAAACTACAGTAAAAAGACACACCAAAATCTGTAACAGATTTTTTTTACAGCATTTTAAAACTTTATATCTAATTACAGTAAATTGTACAATATTTTGTAACCTCAGAATGGGACAACTACAAAAGTGATCATCTTAACATACTTCTTTTTGCTCCTTCCCCCCAAATATTTTGAATGGGATATGTTGGCTATAAAGAACAGGAAATTGGATATTATAACCATGGCCCAGATTTAGCTTTTATTTGAGAACCTTTGATATTTAAATTTTGAAGAAAAAAATACAGTAAAATTTTAGCTGTATTCCTTTTCCTCCATCTTCACTTTGCACATGCTGATATTTGTACAAACTTTGAGTCGTCACGATAACTTAAAATCTATAAGTGCTATTGTGATTATTTAAACACTGTTCTGCTCCGAATTTAATGCTCTTTCACATCGGTAAAACATCTCTACCTGTTCACATACTTTAAAGTTAAATAGGTGACAAGCCTTGATGTGCATGCCCCTGTTAAATAACTAACTATATGTAAAATAATAAACTGAACATCAGCACAACTTTGCTATCAATTATAAAATCAATGGCAAGTGCTTGTGGATAAAATGGAGATGTGTAAAGGGTACTTTTGTGGAAAATTTGAAATTAATTGAAAATATTAGTACTTGGAAATGAAATGCTCTAAATAAAATTAGGTGAACCTTAATATTTTTCTCTCCAGAGCAATTCAAAGACTTGATTAATTGCCTTACTTCTCATACATTTTAATTGTACATTCCAAAGGTCGTACAAATGACATTAATGAATAATTTTGATGGTGAATCATTTCTGTATCTTGATACAATGGATATTGCAGGACAAGTAGAAGGCTTTAAAACTCAGCAAAAACCTACAATTTGAAATAGAGCTAAGAATTTTTAGTAGAATAATTAATCTTCATGAAATTAACAGCTTCTATTTTTAAAATAGATTTTCTATTGTCAAAATGGACTGGAATAAAACCTTCACATTGCCATTATACACCTTTTTTGGCACCTGATAAACTATGTACCAGATTAACATACACAAATTTTTTCTTAGCTATTCTGCTACCAAAGTACCAAAAAAGGAGTATAATGGTAAAGTAAAGGCTTTATTCCAGTCCATTTTGACAATAGAAATCCATTTTGATAATAGAAGCTGTTTAATTTCAGTTTTTTATTTTGAAGGTATATAGCTGATGTAAGTTTAAACATTTTTTGATAGCTACATTATTTGTAGCATATGAAGTGGAAATCAGCTCAAGATCATTAACAGATTAGTTCAGGGGTCAAGCATATCCATCTTACATGAAAGAGGACTTCAAAGGAAACAAAATGGTGAAGATAGTATTCAAAAATCTTATTCTGTAAAGGAGATATCTAAGTTTAAAGTTTGGTATAATTTGTGTAGAAACGACTGAAATCAGACTAGTTGTGACATCACAGCCTCAGATTCCTCAAAGTCTTTATGTATTCTATCATTATTTTTGCGATTATCACCTGAAGAAAGTTTGAGGAAACGTAATTCATATAGTAAAAAATGAAATTTCTTTGAAATATATTAACAAGTGTTAAGAATGTGAGGATAAGGGTGCCAATCTTTTACACTAGACTTACTACACCAGTCATTTCTTCATAGATAAGACATGAACCTTAAATCAGGAATATCTTCTTAACAGAATAAGATATTGAAGTAGTTTGTTCACCATTTTGTTACTCTTTTAAGATAAACTTGCTAATGACCACTGAACTAATCCTTTGATATTCCAAATGTTTATTAAATTCCCAGTGGGCCTAAGAAACCTATTATTAAGTAGGTCTGTTTTTAACATTATCAATTGCTTCATTGTGACTTGTTTCATGCCCAAATTTTCCTGGCCCCTAAAAGTTTGTCAAATTGTGACACACAGGGCTGCCGAGAGTCAATGTTGGCCCATGGGTATCTTGGAAATACAGGCCTCTTTGACAAGCCAAAGTTGATTACACAGACTCAGGCTATTTTTTAATATGCATCCCTTTTCTTGATTTTTACAGGTTCCCTAGGACCCATGCCCCCCAGGACCTATACCCCCTAGAACTCATGCCACCTAGGACCTATACCCCCTAGGACCCATGCCCCCATGGGACCTATACCCACTAGGACCTATTCCCCCTAGGACTCTGGGACTGAGAGAAACACCCCCTTACTTATCAAAACTTGTTAGTGGTACTGCTGACACACCCTGGTCAGCAGGACTGCTACATTCCTTCAAACCTGCGTGAACCAAAGGAGACATATTGTCTGGCTTTTTCTTTATTTAATATGATTGAAATAATAACAAGAAAGCAATCCATAGCAATAGCTCTGTGACCTTCGACCTTTTGACCCCAGAGTCTATGGGACACATTCATGTACCAAAGTATCATGGTAAAACAGGGTTGGTATAGGTCTTGTACTTTTTTAGTTTAAAATGTCGCAAAAATGTACAAATTAGTTCATAATTACCCCCTAAAATAACATATTTGACCTCTGACCCTAATCACAGAAATAACTTCTAAAATTTTTCACATTTATTGTACCCTACTGTATGATACCATTCATGCTCACGTCACCCATACCATTCCATAACTACAGGGGAAATGGTGAAAAAAGGTAAAATAACTCTGTGACCTTTGACCTTTTGACCTCAGAATCTATGGGACGCAAATTCATGTACCAAGGTTTCATGGTACAACATAGGGTTGGTATTGATCTTGTACTTTTTGAGTTTAAGAATCTGCAAAATTTTGCATAAAAAGCACTTATTTGACCGTTGACCCATGACCATTGACCTTTTGACCTCCAATTATTTATATGTTTTTGTTAAAATGTTAAACCCTACCCACTTATGCAATTTGTAAAAATACTAAGTAATTCTTTTAAAAGATACAGCATCACCAAGAACTTGTCCCGTTTGACCTTTGACCTTTGTACCCCAAAACCTTGGAGACCAACGTCCTGGGCCAGGGGTACCCTTCCACCAATTTTGGTTCATGTGTGTATTACATGTTTTGAGTTATAAGCGCCACAAAATTAATTGTTGCATACCCACACATGAACACACACAGACGCAAAAATCACCACATTTTGTCTGTTCCAAAAACTTATGATCCTAACCCCTAATATGAGGTCATCATATGGTCTCCACCAGCCCCCTAATATCAAAGGGGGTGGCCTTTTTATTGTGTAGGAGGTACAGGCAGTTCTTTGCGGCCAATACAGCAAAGTGACTACAATATATGAGGTAATTATAAGTCATCTGAATTTTTTTTACATCATACAAAACAATTTAGCAATTATTTTCTAATTTATTAAAATATTAATTCTGTCAATATAAACTTATATGGAAGTGGCCATTTTGTTCAAACTCCCTCTAAAAAATGATGTCCTACACCCAATACAGATTAGAATATTAATGTATTTCTTCATAATCTATTCCCAATTTTTTTAACTCAAAGAAATAATTTTTCCTTTGCATGGATCTATGAATTTTTGTTTGTATATATTAATGATTCAAGCCTTTGGAACTTCATTTAAAAGCATTTTAAAAGAAAATTTCAAAGAGAATTTAAAGAAATACCTTATGTGTGCTAGCACATGGGGCAAATTATGTCATCATTGGCATGATTTCAACACAAAATTCATGACTTGTCCTTCTCCTTAGAAATTTGTTCCAGCAAATCATAATCACAAACTTACTGTAGCAAATAGTGAGACCATTTTATCTTAATTAAAATAACCACTCAATAAGGACTTCACCCATTGCTAATATGATACTCAGCACCAACTTCCACAACAACTAAGGTTTCTAGAATAAAGAAAATAAATAGGAAAAATCTGACCTGACCTGGTTATTTTTTAGGTCGGGTCTGACTTTGAAACTTTAAGGAGCAGAACAACTAATATAGACAAAATGGCAGCGTCCATGTTACAACTTCAAACTCGGATAACTTGAGAATGGAATAAGATTTTATTATGGGGTTTTTGGTAGTTGGCTCAAATATTTGACTTTCTCTTCTTTACACACTTCTGTGATAATTTCGGTGTTAAGTTGCATGCATATTGGACATAATTTTATTTTTGCTAAACCAATGTTTAACGTAAAAGAATATTTTGACAGTTTGACCATGAAGTTTATTTTGTCAAAAGTTTGTCAGCCCCACACAATTGCAGCAATTTACTAATTTCATTTTTTCTTCTTCTGAAAATCAAAATGAATGACTAAATTTCTATCTGTTAGCAGACATTCGCTTCTGTAATGCTGACCTTTTTTCAACACCCTGCAATGTTATCTAATTCTGTAGAATATTGATAAACATCTGAATTTGATGGGAGATTTGTCATCATGTTGCTTGTATCCTCAACTTTGTGAATCCTTGTCAAAATGACTAAAATGACCAGAAAAACATGAATCCCTGGGCGTATGTATAGATCCCTGGGCTGTATGCATTGATCACAAAGCACTGAAGATTAAATGCACTTCGCTCAGATCTGTCTTATTCAAAAAAAACTTTCTCAGGAAGTGTCATCTTTTATCAGCCTTTAATGCAGGGGGTGCAGTTTTGCTTATGCAGAGGTCAAATAGCATCTTCACAGATCCCCCTCAAGACACGTTCAAGATTCGACGTCGTTACGATGTCAATTTTTTTTTGGGTGGTGTGAATCTTAAACGAAGTTTTTTTTGGGTGGTGTTTTTTTTGAACAATTTTTTTTTTTTTAAAGTCAGGTGGATCTTTGCCTAAAAACTATTGCAGATCGGTGATTCCTTGTCAAAATTCTTCAATCAAACTACGGAAATGCGTCGAATCCAAATCATTAACGTTAAATCAGCGTCGAATCGAAAAGGATAATTTCTTACTATTTTCCATTCGTGTCTTAACAGAATGAAGACATTTCATAATCGCAGCGCCAGCACATACACACCTATTGTACCTTGCGTAAATAGCTTTCCACGGAAGCTCATCCGGACCATGTACCAGTATAGTATCCATACATAATAATATTCACGAACCGTTTTCCTTGTACTATGGAGGTATAATAATACGTCCATATCATAAGCGCGGTGGTGCCATCATACGCTTCGTGATATTGCCAGGAAATCATATCAGATAATGATGATGGAGAGTGGGGTTAAGCAGGGAGACAATTTCTGATCCAAGTTAGGAATGTGTTACGTTGCTCACAAATATTGCAGTTTGTGGATAACGATGAATTGGTAGCTTACATCCTTTTCCTTGATATTAGGGGGGCTTACAAATTGAAATAATTGGCAAAGAAAGTTGAGCCAAAATATTTTGAAATGTTTGAAAGTTTAAGACTATGTAGTCCTTTATGTGCTTCCCAAAAGCTGTTGAATTTGTGAGCTTCCATGCATTTAACAGTAACTATCAATAAACCAAACCATTTAACAGTAACTAGTATTATACTGCGTCGAAAGGTGTTAATTTTTGCAAAAGAAATACAAATCACTTTGATTGGATTTCTTTGACTACTTAAAAAGAGCACTTACTAAGAAAGGGACAAATCTGAAACGGTGTATTCAGAGCATATGTCCGTCATCACAGAGCTCATTGAACTGTTCTCAATCAGCTGCTAGGTTATATCTAGTTATAACTATGCAAGGTATATAATTTTATCAATTAGGTGGTATTTTTAGCTTTCAGTGTATTATATCAATATTTTTTCATTCAGAAGTATGTACAGTGTCTACAAAGCATATAGGTTGTTATGCTTTATCATCATTAGCACTATCCTTGCCAGACTTTCAGGAATAGGGGAATTGTGCTTTATAATAAACATCTTGCTTTTCTTTAGGTATGTGCTTTAAGTATCTAGAAAGGGACAAAATCTGAAACGGTGTATTCATAGTATATGTCCGTCATCACAGAGTGCAATGTATTCACAGCACATGTGCATCATCACAGAGCTTCATACTTTGACATGATTGAAAAGTCCTCAATCAGCTGCTAGGTTATATCTAGTTATAACTATGCAAGGTTTATAATTCTGATCAATTAGGTATTATTTTTAGCTTCCAATGTATTATATCAATATTTGTATTCAGAAGTATTTACAGAGTGTCTACAAAGCATGTCAGTTGTGATGCCTTATCATCATGAACCTACAAAGCATGTCCGTTGTGGTGCTTTGTCATCATGAACCTACAAAGCATGTCCGTTGTGGTGCTTTGTCATCATGAACCTAAGAAGCATGTCCGTTGTGGTGCTTTATCATCATGAACCTACGAAGCATGTCCGTTGTGGTGCTTTATCATCATGAACCTACAAAGCATATCCGTTGTGGTGCTTTATCATCATGAACCTACGAAGCATGTCCATTGTGGTGCTTTATCATCATGAACCTACAAAGCATGTCCGTTATGGTGTTTTATCATCATGAACCTACAAAGCGTGTCCGTTGTGGTGCTTTATTATCATGAACCTACAAAGCATATCCGTTGTGGTGCTTTATCATCATGAAACTACAAAGCATGTCCGTCGTAGTGCTTTATCATCATGAACCTACAAAGCGTGTCTGTTGTGGTGCTTTATTATCATGAACCTACAAAGCATGTCCGTTGTGGTGTTTTATCATCATGAATCTACAAAGCGTGTCCGTTGTAGTGCTTTGTCATCATGAACCTACAAAGCATGTCCGTTGTGGTGCTTTATTATCATGAACCTACAAAGCGTGTCCGTCGTGGTGCTTTATCATGAAACTACAAAGCATGTCCGTCGTGGTGCTTTATCATCATGAACCTACAAAGCGTGTCCGTTGTGGTGCTTTATCGTCATGAACATACAAAGCATGTCCGTTGTGGTGCTTTATCATCATAAACCTACAAAGCATGTCCGTTGTGGTGCTTTATCATCATGAAACTATAAAGCATGTCCGTCGTGGTGCTTTATCATCATGAACCTACAAAGCATGTCCGTTGTGGTGCTTTGTCATCATGAACCTACAAAGCGTGTCCGTTGTGGTGCTTTGTCATCATAAACCTACAAAGCATGTCCGTTGTGGTGCTTTGTTATCATGAACCTACAAAGCATGTCCGTTGTGGTGCTTTATCATCATGAATCTACAAAGCGTGTCCGTTGTGGTGCTTTGTCATCATGAACCTACAAAGCATGTCCGTTGTGGTGCTTTATCATCATGAACCTACAAAGCGTGTCCGTTGTGGTGCTTTATCATCATGAACCTACAAAGCGTGTCCGTCGTGGTGCTTTGTCATCATGAATCCACAAAGCATGTCTGTTGTGGTGCTTTATCATCATGAACATTTTCAGGAAAAGGGAATTCCTACTGCTTAATAAACATCTTTACAGGAATTACAATGACTGATTTCTTTCTTCTTTTTGGTAATACAAGACCTTCTTGTTCTACCAACCTTGTAGGAGCACGGAAGCTCAAATAACAATAGGTGATATAAATATATTTCTCTTTAAATTGATATGGGGGAGATACAGGCATGTCTGAACTTCGGAAGAAAAGGCTCTCCCATTAGTAAAGGGGACGAACATGGGCAGGAGGTGCCTTTTTATAAAGAATAAACTAAAGTTATAAGAAACTTCATTTTAGGGAACAAATTGTTCATGGTTTAGAACTACCCTAGCATGCATGTAATACTTGACTGGAACCAGGGGTGGCAGAAGGGGGTGGGTATGGGTACATTCTTCGCAATGCTCTTGGAAGTTACACTGGAGCCAACAATGCTACAGTGGAATTTATCATACAGAAAACACAAAGCAAAGCATCTGACAACCTTTACTAGGGATTGTGAGCCACCCAAAATTTAATCAGAGGAGCGTTGGTGTGGTACAATACACTTTTCAACGTTATCAGTCGAAAAAGTTTCCCTTTAATCCTCAGAGGAGCATTGGTGTCGTACAATATGCTTTCAACGTTATCAGTCGAAAAAGTTCCCCTTTAATCCTCAGAGGAGCATTGGTGTTGTACAATATGCTTTCAATGCTATCAGTTGTAAAAGTTTCCTTTTAATCCTGTCCCTCCTCCCCTTCCCATATTCAAACATCTTCCTCCGCCTCTGAGTCATGGAATTAAAGACATTTTCCTTGGTTCTGATCTTCATTAGAAATCTTTGATAAAGAAAGACGCTCTCGCTTTACTTTCTGCCCCTTGGCCCTGAATTCCTTCCGACACCTCTAGGAAGATCATATGTGGCAACGTTGTTGGCTTTAGATATTATTGGGACCACTGAAAGGTTACTACCATTAGGAAATGATACCCTTCTTTAGTAATTTTGAACTTGAAGTCATTTACAACAGAAAAACTTTTAAGTCTGATAATAGTTGCTTTTGATACATCACATGATACAATTTGTAAATGGTGGTGTCCTCTTAAAATAGAAGTGAGAAAATGTTATTTGATAAAATGTTCAAAATTGTAGAGGGGATTAATCACCATTGCAATGTCTGTCATAATAGGATTATTGTGGAGTAAATTCAAAGACAAGGGAAGAGAAAGCAAACAGACATGTTAAAGTTGTGCATCATAGTTATTTTCTTCAAGCACACTTTATTTTTGTGATAAATTTTTACAATGCAAACATGTATCATACAAGAAGATAAAGGAGGATAATAAAATTGTGGTACAATTGAACAAAAGGGTGGCTCTTTGAAGAACATGCATTATTAAAAATTATTAAGTAGCGAAAAAAACATGTTTTTCTCCATCTTCACCTAAAAACAATCGGCGAAAGTGAATGTAATTTTTTTTTTGCCAGGGTGAATCTTGACCTGACAATTATTTCAGGTGGGTGAATCTTGTACTAAATTTGTGTGTGAAAAAGGTAAAAAGGTTTAGTTTTGTGGGGGAGGGGGAGTGAAGATGCCGTTTGACTGCTGCATTAAACTGATGTGTTTTGATTGTTGCATGTTTTACCTATCTCTCCCACTCCCTGGAAGATCATTAAGACTGCGTTCTCACTTAGCTCTGGATCATGATCCCCAGAAGATAAACCTGCTTGACGATTGCACAAAACATAATGTCATGTATTCTCACTTGAAATCAAACTTGGGATCAGACCCTTTGTTCACCGGGCATGAATGAACCACAATTTAAAATGTGGGTCTTTAAAACCCACATAATGTAACCAAACAGTAACTATTCATGCGAAATAATCAAGTTATAACCATAATAATCAGTCATGCGCTTCACCAACTGAGCTACCTGACTCCTTTTAAATCATTTCAGAAGAAATGTCAAGTCATCTAAGTGACTGAGGGGTGCATCAATGTACATATTTTGGTCACCCTCCTCGGTGCAATGACTCACTTTGTCCGGGGCTTTTGGGGGTGAGTCACACAATTGACAAGTGCACAATGAACAGGGCAAAAGGCTTTGACCCAAGTGGAATGACCCGAATTTAGGCGGGTCATTCGTGAGTGCAAAGTTTTCGTGAGTGCAGAGTTCAAACGGTAACTATTCATGCGAAATAATCAAGTTATAACAGGATATAACTAAACATGATCGCAGGTCACTGATCTGCATTCACATACATTTTTGGAGAATATCATTGCTGGATCTGATCACCTGCTGTGGATCATGATGCTACCCACAACTAGGTTGAAGATCAAGTGACTGTGATCAGATCTGGTGAGCGTTTTCACAGACAAGAATGATCGCTAGCAGTAGATCTGATCTCGAATTTGTACTCAAGTGAGAACACATTCTTAAACTGTATCTTTAAGATTTTCATTGATTTCTCCAGAGGATTCAATAGTCTTTGATTATCTTGAGAAATTGCCCCTTTTTGGCTCATTTGTTGCATTTGTAGTCACTGTCACTTTTTATAAAGAAAATTGTCTTAAGGTATTAGGAAGAAAAAAAAAAAAAAAAAAAAAGGAGGTTGAAGAAATGGTAGGTTGATTGCTGTGCAAAGGGATCAAAGGTTTGATTTATACAAAATTTGCTGCATCTTCCCTTGCATTTTCTTTTTTTTTTTTTATATGACAGAGAAGAAGAGAATAAAGGCTTTAATTTATACATCAATTAAAAGAGGTTATCAGTTGTATGGGAAGTCAATAACCATATATCAAAATCAGATGCCTAATGATAAGATCAATTCAAAAATCAATTGGATGTGTTTTTGTTATTTTATAAGACGATTAATCTTTTTGTAAAATTTCTGTGTTAGATTGTTTAAAATGCATTAAAGATAACAAAGAAGAAAAAAAAAAAAAGACGAGAAAAGTTTACATACATTTTTTTACTTCGTTAGAAATTCACATGTTGTAAAAATGGACTAAGCCAAATGCTCAAGGTCGTGCATTGCGGGATTTAATGCATGGGTCATGTCAATGTAAATACTCCATTGAAATTTTATAATGGATAATAATATATTATTCTCACATATGATGTTATCCATAGAAGGGATTTGGAGGTGCAAGGGGGCATCCCTCCCCCCTTTTCCATATTTATATCTTTTGCATGGGTGATATTTTTTGTATTTTGGGTTAATATTATGAATTTGTCCCCCTCCCCTAAAATCCCGCTTATGATGTAATCTATTATAAAAATTCGTGTCACAACTAGAATGCAAGTTTAAGAGAGTGCATATACACTTGATGGCTGCACTTCTATAAAGCTTTGGAACTGATTTGACACATGAATGTTCATCAGAGCTTTACGATGTTCTGTTTTGTTAGGTTCGGATGCAAGATGTCCACACAGGAGAAGAGCTTGTGTTCATCTGTGAACGCTGGATGTCGAGGGAGGAATTGGACTGCGAGATCTGCAGGGAGCTACCGGTCCAGCGTGAAGACGATCCTCTGCAGAGTGAGTACATGTGGTTATATCTCTGAAGTTTTCCTTAGATATTTCTTTTAAAAGGACGTAGATCAGTCCGAGAGATACCATTTTTTTATGGATCACTAAGTATTACTTACTTGTAGGAATTCTAGAATAAAGGAATATCTTAGAGCTTACTGTCAGTTCTAATTGTTCCCTAGTTTAGAGTAGTGCTGTCACTATATGTTGATTATTGTGACCAGGGCCGTAATTCTCACCCTGAAAGTGGGAAGGGGAGGAGGGGGGGGGGGGGAATGGCCTCTTATAAAATTAAAAAAAGTAGGGGAGATGAGGCAAATTTTTCCAAAAATGTATTGCTTTTTTTCAATTCTACAGAGAAGTTGGGGGACATGTCCCTCTGTCCCTCATGAATTACGGCCCTGATCATGACATCTGATATTGCTTTTTTGCCGAGATAAAAAATGCCCTGAACAACACATAGTGATATATGCTATTTTCACGTATAAACTGCAAATTATAAAAAAAGATTTGTGAAACATAATTTCAGAAGCATTTCAAATTAACAGCATTTTTGCTGTAAATCTGCTTCTTTTATGCTTCTTTTCCGAAATCTTACATTTGATGGAAGAATTTAGATCTGCATTCTGAAAACCCCAAATTGATTATCATCATTGATTATATTGCAATATTTTTGTCCACCATAATCGATATCTGATTTACACATATCATGACAGCTCTAATGTAAAGCTTGTACTGTTGGTCAACACTGCTAAATTTTAAACAATATAATTATACTTATACTTATTATATTTAAGAAAAATAACTAAGAAAGGCAATACTACTGTATGCAATAAGTGGCGCGGAATAACCTTAACATCCATACCAAGCAAAGTATTTAGAAGAGTTTTAATCGACAGAATTAGAAACGGTGTTGACAGTAAGATGAGGGATGAACAGGCTGGATTTAGAAGAGGAAGGAGTACCACCGAGCAAACTTTCATCCTGTGCAACATTCTAGAACAGGTGGCTGAATGGCAGTCAACCATATTTATCGCCTTTGTTGACTTTGAGAAGGCGTTTGACTCAGTGCACAGAGAAAGCCTCTGGAAAATAATGGCAGCCTATGGTATTCCACAAAAGATAATATGTTTGATTAAAGCGTTATATGAAGACAGTGAATGTGCAGTTGTAGATGGTGGTGTAGAATCTGTGGAGTTTCAAGTCAAAAGTGGTGTAAAGCAAGGTGATGTCAGGATTCCTTTTTGCTGATGGTGGTAGACTGGGTGATAAGGAAAACGACTGATAATACATGTAACAGGAATGAAATTAGATGGACTTCCATGTCAACCCTTGAGGACTTAGATTTTGCTGACGATATCGCTCTACTCTCATCTACATATCAACACATGTAAACTAAAGTGACCAGGCTCAATCAGTACGCTGCACAAACTGGGCTAAGGATTAATAAGGATAAGACAGAGCTTATGAAAGTTAACAGCAAATGTGGAAACAAAGTTTATATCGATAACCAACAACTACATGAATTAAACAAGTTTAGATACCTTGGTGCAACAGTAAGCTTACAAGGTGGTGGTGAGGAAGATATCCAAAACAGAATCTCTAAAGCAAGAGTAGCATTTATGAAGTTAAATAAGATATGGAACTCAAGCACATTCTCAATATATACAAAAATACGACTGTTCAACTCTCTTGTTAAGTCTGTACTCTTGTATGGTTGCGAGACATGGAGAGTTAATGTAGCAGATAATACAAAGCGAGATACATTTATGTTTAAATGCTACAGGAGCATTTTGAAGATCAGATGGCCATATGTAATATCTAACGATGAAATACTGAAAATCACTAAACATGACAAAATCAGCACTGAAGTAAAAAGAAGAAGGTGGAGGTGGATTGGTCATGTGATGCGCATGAGCACTGTTAAGCACTGTGTGACAGCTATGATGTGAAAACCAGAGGGGTCCTCCTAGAACGACCTGGAAGAGGACAGCTGAGAAGGTGAGGAAAGTGATGGGATGGAGCTCGTGGACAGAAGCCAGACAAGTTGCAAATAACAGAGTCCAGTGGAGAGAGTGCACTGCAGCCTTGTGGGCCAGGAGGCCTAAAGAGACTAGGTGAGGTGAGGTGATAATCATACTGTTAGAGGATAAAATCCGGGAAGGGGGGGCACTTCATACTAAAAGTGGTAGGGGTGTGCAGCCCACCAACCAAATAACATACCAGCAGTATGACATATTTTTTAGTAAATGCAGTATGAAATTATACAATTTTGATACCTGCAGTATGAAAGAAGTCAATTCTGATACCTGCAGTATGAGCATTCAATAGAAATATTGTAAAAATGGACCAACGGTACAAAATTAACACAGTAAAACCTCATTTTTTAGGACCTACACTACAAAAAGGATGAAAAAAATACATTTTTTAAAAATAACAAATATTTTTAGTGCAATTATTAATTTTTTTTATAGTAAAAAAAGACACCTGCACTACGAAAATGTTGCTAGAAAGGCACCTGCTCGGGCGGCACATATACATATACCTCACATATGTAAGTGTCGTGTGATAAAATCTAGTTACGATCCACTTACAAGATAATTGTGTTATTAAAAGTTTAATTCCTGAAATCCCCAGACCAAAAAGAGATTTGTATTGACGATTGTAGTCATTTATAAATCTTCTCAAATTTGATTTGAATTTTTGAACTCATTAGTTTTGCAAAATATTTAAGAATATTCACATTTATTTTATTTTGAAGGTTTGTTCAATTTTATACACCCTTTTGAAGTTAGTCTACACAGTAAAGTATATGGGATGCATGGTGGATTGTTGGTATGGCCCTACTTAGCCTGACTTTTGTGGGACGGCGGGAAGGGGGCTTGAAAGATGTCCTAAATTTGGTGGTGTGAGAGGGTGATGTAAATGTAGTGTCAGAAGAATGAAAAATCTTCCACTGTATTCTGGGGGAAAATCTCCCCCTATTCCTTGCTAGCTATGGTCCTGTCTGAGTACATGGCAATCTCATTCCATTTAAAATCCTAAAATATCAGGATTCTGAGTCTATTTCTCCCAGAATGTATGTCGTTCTTAATCAACTGACGCTTCTTTAGGCTGCAAGGTTTGCAGATGCCAGATACACTGGAAGTTTGACCAGGGAAACGTTACTTGTCTGGTCTTGAGGCCTATAAGATACATCAGTACCGCATGGCTGTGAAATAGCATCAGGTGATAATGTCTTCAGTCACTTTGACATTTGCGTCTAGTTTGCAATTTAAATTTAATTACACCTGATGCTCGGAGGAGGAGATGTGTAATTGAATATGATTTCCTTCAGGTAAAATGATTGAACTAGCTGAAAGCCTATTCAGAAGAGGTCAACAGTTTATGGTATTTGTCTTTGTAAAAGTGCATGGGTGTAGCCAGGGAGGGTCAATCGTGTTGTTCAGCACCCTCAACGGTTCCCAAAAGGTGAATAGGTCCAGTAATTTGCTAAAAGGTCCAGAAATTTTGCTTCACAGGTTCACAAATATTGCCAAAAGTTCCAGAAATTTTGTTAAAAGGTTAAGAAATTTCATTAAAAGGTTAAGAAATTTTGCTAAGTTTTAGAAATATTGCTAAAAGGTCCAGAAATTTTGCCAAAAAGTTCAGAAATATTGCCTTTAGAAGATCCAGAAATCGTGATAAAATGTCCAGAAATTTTGCCTTTAAACATTATAAAGACCGCTTTTTTCATACAATTTTTGAGATAATTTGTTTGAGCCATCAGAATTTTGTTGTTGTTCTACAACTCCCCAAACCAAGCGGCTGGCTACGAGGTTTGAAAATCCTACAGCCAGAATACACATGAAAAACAAGGTGTATTAATTCATAATACACATGATAAACAAGGTGTATTAATTTTCAGCAAGTGCGTTTTTTTCTCAAGTAAAAAAGTATGTTTGAAAATTTGTTTATCCATTTATCAACATTAATGACTGAATTGTAATCAAGAAATAAAAATTCATTACTCAAAATATTCTTCCACCTTATATCACATTTTTTTGGCATGTAGAAAACAATTTGCTAAAAGTTTCAGAAATATTGCTTAAAGGTCCAGAAAGTTTGCTAAAAGGTCCAGAAATTTTGCTAAAAAGGTTCAAATTTTTGTAAAAGGTTCAGATATTTTTCTAAAAGATCCAGAAATTATTACTACAAAAGCTAAAGACTTTGAACTCCTCATAGAACCCAAACTACATAGAGAAAGCCATATAAACACAGAGAGACCTGCTTTAGTTTGATACACTATATTCTAAAAAAGTATCCAGCCAGAGATATATTTAAAGGAAATCGCTCGGCTCAAGAAATTCATAATAACAACGCGGATAAATCTGGCCATGCTTTTTCTGACGTCAAAGTAATGTGTAGTAATAATGTGATCTGTGAGGTGAATACAACTCTGGTCTGCAATTTCTACAACACCAAAAGCACTAATTAAAGATATAATTATATACAATCTATTCAGATTTCAGAGTTGAATTATCTTTTATGTAACAATTAAACAAGGCGATGCTTAAGCACTTCTACCTTAAAGACAAATCAATTGGTTGTACGAATATTTTCGAAATTTCATTTCTATATTTTTTGCCAATTTTCTTGCTTTTGAAAGAAAGTGATCCATGTCTGAACTTTCAGGGTTCAATCAAACTTAACAGTATATTCAGAGTTGAAATGTATACAATCAAGCAAGACGTTATACAATACATAGTGCATTATAGATGCACTATGGTCTTAAAGAAAAATCAAGGGACTAAATGTTTCATGAATAGTTTTGATATTTCAATTCTATAGTTTTTTGTATTTTGTGCCAACTTGCTTGCCTTTGAAGCAAAGCTTTAGTCTTCTGGTTGCTACACAATTAAGCTTGACACTTGCCGTTGCACATGAATGATTAATAGACCAGGGAATATGACATGGCCTGGATCAAGGGCTGTTATTTAAAGAAAAACGCTCGCCTCAAGATATTCAATTTAAATTCAAACTCTAAATTTTCTTATTGGTATTCTATTGACCAATCACGGATCACGCACACATTCATAACATACGTATTGTCTATTCAATTAAAATTTCACCCATTGTGTGTACATGACTCAAGCCTCGCTGTAGGAAGCAGCTGATTGTGACGTCAGAGAAAGCATGGTCGGATTTAGACGCGTTGTTGTTATAAATTTCTTGAGCCGAGCAATTTCCTTTAAATATGTCTCTGGCTGGATCCTTTTTAGAATATAGTGTATCAAACTAAAGCAGGTCTCTCTGTGTTTATATGGCTCTCTCTATGTAGTTTGGCTTCTATAAGGAGTTTAAAGTCTTTAGCTTTTGTAGTAATAATGTGATCTGAAAATGAATCTGTTTTGAAAAAGAAAGTTTATTTTATCATATCTGAGATGATATTTTTCATGTTATGTTGCTAGAGCTGTAACGACATGGGTTAATTTAGGTATCAGTTTTTATTGACAAAATTTATCTACCTACTGTGGTGTAGCGGTTATCATACCTGTCTACAGACCACGAGGCCCCGGGTTCAATCCTGGGGTGGGTAGACATGCCAGTGCACCACAACTGGTTATCAAAGGCCGTGGACATTGACTTGGTTGTCGATGCTATGTATGTCCGTACGTCGTACCTGTGTTCTCAACCGGGTCGTATTAAGCGTTTCGTGATAGCATTTGTACTATCATAACCGAATACGCAGGCGACGACCCCGTCATTGTAATTGTGTGTTCAACTCTCTCTCTCTCTGACAAAATTTCACCCCTATAGACCTTTTCAAACAGAGTTTAGCCAAATGTGATTTCTTCAACACTTCAACCAATCAACTGCTGGGGGAATTTTTCCTTTGTTTCCCTACCAATCAAATGCAGTTTTAAGAAAAAAATTGTAAGCAGCAATGCGCACGCGTATTCCTTTCATCTTGTAATGCACGTATGATACGTGCACTGACACACATACTGTGTGTGAATTGTGCAGACTCCCCAAGATTCCCCCAGTATTTGATTGATCAATAAGATTCCCCCATTATATGATTGATAAGATGAATAATTTAGGAACAGTGCTCAAAAACAGGGTTTTGTAACTTTAATTTCTTCTTAAAACTTTTGGTTCAAGAAAAGGAAACACAAAATTTCCAATGTTTCTGATGCAGCGGTCAAACAGCATTTTCACAGACCCCCCTAAAGGCATGTTCAAGATTCGGCGACGTTACAATGTCAAACTTTCAGGTCAAAAACTTGAAGTTTGGGTGAATTTTGACCTAAAATATTTTTAGGTGGTGTGAATCTTGAAATAATTTTTTTTGAAGTGATTGAATCTTTGCCTAAAAACTATTTCAGATGGGTGTATAATTGTCAAAATTCTTCACTCTAAATGACGGAAATGCATCGAATTCAAATCATTAACGTTGAATCAGCGTCGAACTGAAAAATAATAAGTATTTAAGTTATACTTTTTCCAACAGATTTTATTCTATCATACAAGAAGGTAACGGGGAATAACAAAATGGTACTGATTAAATAATACAAAATAACCAGAAATCATACTTCACCTGAAAAAATTGCCATGGTGAATCTTGACTCCAAAATTTTGCAGGTATGTGAATCTTGACTAAAAACAATTCTGAAAATAGTGAACATTTGAGGGGGATATGTGGAGATGCCGTTTGACTGCTGCATCAAATTCGGATTCAAAATATATTGTCTTAATATGCAGTTTACATATTATAATTGTGTTTTATTGAAAATTTATATTTTTGCATATTGAAGATTAGAACTTTAGATTTCTTTTCTCATAAACTGGGGATTACTCTGCAAAGTGATCAGGTACCTGGACAAACTGATATTGCCATCCTGATGTGACTACAGTCATGGTAGGCTGCATAACCCTAAGCTCTTCATTATTTATTAAATATTATTTATATGTTCAATCCTTTTCGTCTCATCTTTCTTTACCCAGTATCCGCTGTTTATTTATTTATTTGATTATTTATTCATCTACTTATTTTGGCGTATGTCATATGATAAATGATCAGTAGAATTAATTAATGATATCATTAATATAAATCGAAAACTGTAGATGCTCAAGAACATGAGCCTTGGGGCATTCTACAACTTATTCTTCCTAAGTTTGAGTTCCCTTACAGAAAAGAAAAAAAAAACTCGAAAAAACTAGCTTGCAGCAAGCTTGCCATAAGCTAAAATTTTCAGCTTCTGCAAGCTAGCTTGCGACAACCTTGCAGCAAGCTAGTACGAGCTTGCCAAGCATTTTGATGTAATGCAACATTGCGCAAGCTAGTGAAAACTTCCTGCAAGCTTGTGCAAGCTAGCAAACACTTTCTGCAAGCTTAAACCCAAATACTAGCTTGCTACAAGCTTGCCCAAGCAAAAAATGCTACCGTATCTTGTCGCAAGTTCGCTGCAAGCTATATTTTTCTGTATGGGTTGGTTCCATAATTGATCATATTGTTGTCTATTTGATAATTATAAACCAGTTGAATGTGAGTCCACTTATTCCATAATAAGATAACTTTCCCATAACTATATGTTTTGTAAACGAATGCATTAGACCTAGAGCTTTTATTTTATATTTACTGTATATGTATATATATATATATATATATATATATTATATATATATATATATATATATATATATATATATATATATATATATATATATATATATATATATATATATATATATATATATATATATATATATATATATATATATGTATGTATGTATGTATGTATGTATGTATATGTATGTATGTATGTATGTATGTATGTATGTATGTATGTATGTATGTATGTATGTATGTATGTATGTATGTATGTATGTATGTATGTATGTATGTATGTATGTATGTATGTATGTATATATATATATATATATATATATATATATATATATATATATATATATATATATATATTCTTGATGCTTGATGCAATTAATCAAGAGCCAAGGTTTCTCCTTAACCTTTTTTTTTTTAAACGTGGCAGTAAAAGCTGGGATGTTACCATTGGCAACTGAAAAATCAGATGTAAGGGAAGTATAAGCTTTTTTGTGTGTGTCGATTATTACAATTAAAAACATTATTTCAGTCAATAGTTTGTACATTTGCTTTGAAATTACTGAAGGAAGTGTTATTAAATAGTTTTTTAATATTTTTAATCACTTTTATACTATTAGAGTGAACATGATCAGTTTTGTTGTCATGGTAACATTATAATTATACTCTCTCCACACTCTCTTTCCTGTTATGTTGTCATGATAACATCATAATTATACTCTCTCCACAGGATGTTTGTGACAGTATTGTATTTTATAATTCTAAAGCAATTTTACAGTGGCCAGAATTCTTTTTGTAAGCCTAAGAAGTGTTTATTTAATGCCATCTCTCTTTGTGGGTTTCTGTGTGTCGTAAAATTGTTTTGTGACATTGCCAACAATTTTGTTTCATGCTACCATTTTCAATATTTTAATTTGTTTAATCTTTGCTTTGGAACTGTAAGCCTTTTATAGTCAACATTTGACAAGAATTTGTTAGAATTTAAGATCTTACACAATCTAGCAAAAACTTTCTGTAAACTTTCTGCAAGCTTGCGCAACAAGGTAACACATATTTCATGCGCAAGCTAAAAATATTAGCTTGTTGCAAGCGTGTTGCAAGCGTGTTGCAAGCGTGCTGCAAGCGTGCTGCAAGCGTGCTGCAAGCATGCTGCAAGCGTCTTGCAAGCATGCTGCAAGCGTGCTGCAACGCTTGCAAGCTAAAGTTTCTGTAAGGGGAGATAGTTGCTTTACTTTACGAAAAGTTTGCTTGACTTTTTTTACCAGTGAAGCTATTTTTTGAAGCTCTATGGACATGTAGTTGAACGGCTCTGAAGTCCTGTATCACTTACTTGCTTATCGTTTATCTTTGTATAGGGTGAACTCATGTGGACAAGTTGATTTCACTTTTGGTTGGTTTGCCCTAGCTATTCTTCTTTTTGTAGATGAAAAGACTTTATTTAAAGAATAATGTTTAGGCATCATGTTAAAATACGCATTTAACGCACTGGGCAAAGGACTTTGGCATGAGTGGAATGGCCCGACTTTATGGATGGGTTGGGTATTCACAAGTGCAAAGTCCTTGATCAGTGCATTAAATGTGTATATCAACACTATGCCAAAACATTATAGGAATATTCCCATGGATTTTTATTTTTTCATATATAATAGAGAAAATTTATTGAAACAAAAAAGTGGTAAAAAAACTATGTTAATATTTTATTCCGTTTAGAAGTCATAACAATTGAAGAGTAGAAAAATAATCTAAAAACACCTTGTACAATATATGTCCTTCAGCTTGGTGATGTCATCAAGGCAATTCCAGCCCTGTTTTTAATGTATTTCTTATCAATTTAATCACCAATTTTTTCATTATCAAACTGCATTTTTGGTTCATTATAGAGATAGGGTGGAATATATAATTTACAAGAAAACATTTTGTTTTTTTCTTGGTGTACATCACATTTTCAATGAAAAAAAATCCAAATCATTTTAAAAGAAATACAAAAGATATTTTGTTGAAGTTGTCTCTATGACATCACAGATGTTGCCAATCAGTCACTTTTGTCCAAATTCAAAAATACTTTAAAATGTTATAACTTCTAAACGAAGTAAGATATCAACATAGTTGTTTCACCACTTTGTTTCTAAAATTTTTCTCTATCACATATGAAAAAAAAAAAAAATACATGGGAATATCCATTAAACTTTTTATAAAATTCTGCATTAGATTGTTGAAAATGCATGAAAACAACTGAAAATGAAAATACTTTACATATAAATTTTCGCTTTATGCAATCATTCACCTGTTCTAAAATGGTATAAACCAATTAATCAAGGTCGTGCATTACCGGGATTTAATGCAGGGGTCATGATGCAAATACTCCATACAATTTATATAATGTTTATTATTCTGTATTAGGGTGTTTCAGCTGAAGTCACAAAGTTACGTGACTTTGTTTACATTGTCATTTTGTCTGTCAAAACCACTGTCGTCTGCTGTACACTTAATTAGACTTACATACGTTTGCATGTTGTTATATAAGATTATTTTTGCAAGATAATTATGCTGGAATCTTGCACTAATACATGTGTGAGGGGGAAATAAAAAGACATTTTGTCGATTTCTATCTGATCTTGATCGATGATTGAAGTGGGTTTCTGCTGTACGACGCAACGGCTTTCAACCTACAGTAGGCCTTACACACTAGCATTTGCAGCGAGCACTTTATATCAGGTATGTAGGCTTTGTCTGAGTATAACGAACAATCAGATGGCATTATCATGAAAGTTACTCTTCCCAGTGAAAATATAAGTTACTCTAGGAAAATATGAAGAGAAATCGAAAGCGAGCAAAAAAATGCAATCATTAAAATCCGCTGAACTGGTACTGGTAGGTTAGCATGTAATATGTTTGTTGTATGTGTGATGTGACTGAGCTGTGTGAAGAAGCGTAAAATGCAATGAAGCCGCTGCCCTGCAAAGTTGAATCCAGTTGAGTTAGAGTCACGTGATGAAATCCCTCTATATGTTGAGAAAGCTAAATTAAATTTTGTTAAATTAAATTGAATTATATGTTTCCCCCTTGACATGATGATGGTGTCACAATTTAAACATCTACACTTTTCTCTGAGACAGTTTTTGTATCGATTGGATGCTTTTGATCATCATGAATTACCGTTTTTGTTTTTTTGTTTTTTGCAGTCATGAACTACAGAGTTCTGGTGATGACAGGAAACTACTGGGGTGGTGGGACAGATGCCAAGGTGTACCTAACCCTCCATGGAGAGAGGGGTGACAGTGGGCCACGTGTACTTTACAAATCATCAAAAGATGGAAAGAAATTCATGAAGGGAAAGGTAAGTCTTCTGTGAAGCTGGGAAAAAGAAAGAAAAAACTATGGTTCCGGCGGTTAATAACCACAGGAAAATCTTGAACTTTAATTTTTTTTTTTTTTATAGATATCTTG